>VZRO01008060.1:304663-321257 GCA_013397915.1 Daphoenositta chrysoptera | reverse complement strand
AAAAAAAAAAAAGGAAAACCAAAGTATTACTTTAAATTAAGAACTGCATTGTAAAAACAACACTGAAATAACACTGGCTGTCTAGGCAGTGAGAACCTATGCAAACATCGACCAAAAAAACCCCAAACAAACAAGCAATGATAAAAGGACTTCTAATGTTAGGATCCCCAGCCATTAAGGTTCACCTCATGTGAAGACAGCTAAAAGGTCTAAAACAGCAGCTAAGCAACTTTTTTTTTTATGCAGGCACAGAGACAGAGTGATCTGTAAAGTGTGCTGCTCTCCTCTGCTTTTAGTCTATGTAAGCACCTGAGAGACCCTACTTGTCTAAAACATGGAAACTTTTACATACAATAGTAACTGCTGCAACTCCTCAACAAGTCCTGTTCCCTACTGAAGTCGAAGAAACTATTTCAGCTGGATCACTATGTAATTCCCATTTGCATGGTGTTAATGAAGAAAGTGAGCATTTCAAGCTATATGCTCATAGACTTTTAACTTTAAAGGGAAGAAAATTAATACAATAACCACGTCACTGAGAACAGAAGAGTTGTATAAAGTGATAGTAATTATCAAAACAAAAAGCACAATTTACCTACTAATGATGCTTGACCTCAGGAAAGAAAGCTAAGTTTGTATTCTGTGCATAACAGAATAGAAAAGCATGTAGTATTTAATTACAGCACATGTTAAAATAATGTATATGCAGACCTCAAAGTATTTCTGTAAAATATAAACAAATATAAATCACAGGGAAACCAAACAACCCCTCCCCAACACCCTCCCCAGTTTCCATCCTTCAAAAATAAGCAAAGGAAAGAAAGAAGAAAGAATGCATATAAAGGACACTATAATATGTTCATAACTAATTACCTGAACATTATTTCCTAAATTAATGATGCATTTGAACATCTCGTATTCTAAGAACTCAGTTTCTGCAGTGCAATGAGATTTTGCTAGATGTGTCTGCTAGACATGATTTTTTTTACTCTTTTTATTTTTTACTAATTTAAAATATTATAGCAGTGGAGATTATACTGTTACAATACAGTATACTGAGTATCAGGAAAATCTGAAAATTACAGTCTTAATTCAGTCTATAGATATTCACTTTTGCAAGACTTCTTGATAAAGACCTACTCATAAACTCAACAGCAGTTCACATGCAATAAAGATAAATTATCAGTTACAAAATTATAATTTGAACTTCAAATTTTCAAATTTTGATTTTATGTTCTGATCACTGTTCCAAATCTAAGGCAAGAAAAGAATCTGATATCCATGCATACTAGGAAGTTTCATAGAAGACATACCAGAGCCAGCTCTGGGTTTCTGAAACAGGTCTATTTGTTCAAGCCAATGGAAATTATACTGAAGAATATATATATCACTAAGAATGTAGCCTCACATCTCCATTTTGATAGGGGAAGCAACTCTGAAAGAAAACTGCCTCTATCGGTTTCAAGTTCTGATCATTAGTATTGGTAGAGCACTTCCAACTCCTGAGCCAGGAAAATGAAGGTAATACTACTAGAATCACAGAGCTTGACAAGGAAAGAAGATGCCTATACAAAAAGTTTAAAAAAAAGAAAAAAACCCAAATGAATAATGCTTTTTTTTCAATCCCAATTATTACTAGTAATTAAAACAGCAGAGCTAACTTGCAATAATATATATATATATATATACAAATATATATATCTGTATCTCTCTCTATACACAAATATATCTATATACAATACCTATCAAAGTATCTGAAATGGACACAGCTAATTCTTTTAAATACTGTTTAGTTCCCTGTCATTTTACACATTTAAATAAAGTTTAAAGGGAACAGCAGAACTTTAAATAATGTCATATAACTACCATTTATCAAATGTTATGTTGAAATTGTGATTATTTCCTGAAAACTGAATGTAGATTTTATAGGAATTCTTTTTATTTTGTTCAGAATTTAGCTATAGCAGAACATGAAGTCAGCCACAGTGACAACCTGGTATCTTAATTTTTCCGCAGGCACAATCTTCAAGGCAACTGTAACTGTGCATAGGGAAAAAAACGTTACTTCATTAAATACTCATATATGTAATTTTCACATTCTGCGATCAGAAGATACTTTAATATAATAATCATAGTACCCAAATGCTTTTAGCATGGTAAGATATTAGTTCATTTGTGACTACTATAAGCAAATCCAACATAAATTATCATAATTATTCTATTTGATTTTAAACCTAGCGTGCATATTTCTTTACTCAAAATTCTTCTATAAGTGAACTCTGTGTTCAGACTCTGATGTTTGTCACAAAGAAAGGCAAAGACTAATGTCTCATTTATCTATTTTATGATTATATCACAGATGCATTTAACCTTCAGAACATTACAGGTATACAACATTTACACTAAAACAGAACTAGAAGTCTCGCTAACACATGTTGGTTTGCATACTGGACCTCCTATTTGTTTTAGTACTAAATCCAATCTCCTTAAAGCCAAGAGAAGTCCCTCTATTGACTTTAGTGGCATTAGATTGGTCAAATGGTCCAAGCAAGGTTATTTAATATGCAGTGCCTATTTACCATAATTTTTCCTGCTTCACTTATTCACTTATTATTGTGTAAACACAACTCCAGCCAATCAGTTTAACTTTTAATATTAACAGAACAGCTACTGGGGAGTAGTTTCCACTTGTCAACAGATATATTATAGAAAGTTGGTTGCACTACCTCATTACTCTTGCTTTGTGAAAGAGCCAGGCTATCATTTGTCAATTCCTCATCATCTGCATTATTCCTGTTAAGAACTTTACTCTTCTTCTTCTTGGATCCTCCATCACTAGCGGTGCTGCTATTATCTTCTTCATTACCTTCCTCGTCATTGTCATCCTCATCACTTCCACTCCCGTCATCTTCATCATCTTCATTATCTCCATCACTCCCCTCTTTCCGCAGTGCGTTCTTTCCTTTTTTTTTCTCAGCAGTAGGCCGCCAGTCATTGTCATCTTCACTATCGTAGTCATCCATATCATTTAGTTCTTCCATCGATACAAAATCCAGCAGAGGTCGGTTCCTGCGCAAATTCCATTTTTTTGGTTCATTTGTTTGCTCATCAGCCACAGCATCAGGTTCAGCTGCTTTCTCCTTCTCTTTCTTCTTTTTTGGCTTTTCTTCTTCATCTTCTTGCTCTTTCTTTTCAGTTTTAATTACATCTTTGTCTGCTGTTGGCACCTCTTCTTCAGTGGAAGTTTTTGGCTGTTGCTCTTCTACTTTCTCTTCTGCCGGTTCCTCCTCCAAGATATTTTCTTCTGATTCAGTACAGGAACCTTCACCACTGTCCTTAGATGCATCTTCACTCCCATGACCACTTCCTTCAGAATCTGTTGAGCAGATGAAAATTTAAAAAAAGTTCCGACACAAATGTACCCCCAAAAATAAAATCTCTTGAAGCAAGTTGTTAAACAAAAGAATGATGCATGTTCCTCCCTCATAAGGTATTCCACCTATTTTTTCAGCTGGTGTCCAAACACTGCTATTTTGAGTGCTATGTTGAGAATCTGTTAAGCATGAGTGCATTTTAAGATGCCAAAAAAAAAAAAAAAAGATGGTAGAACTTACTAAATGAGCATTATATGTTCCTCTGAACTGCAGCTCATATTAACAAAAAGCAGTAGCACAGAGTAATTTCCATGCGAAGTCACATCTTAAAGAAAGAGCATTCCAGTTTTTAATTTCTGGAGTTGTTTTCTAAATCTTCAAAATAGAATAGCTATCCAATAGAAGAGGTTTGGAATTACAAAATGGAGAGTTTACATAACTATTCCTAAAAATCATATGGATAATCCCACACCTTCCTTTTTAGTACATGTTTGTTTTTCTGGGTTTGAGGGCTCTTAATTTCCAAGGTTAGTTCACTTATTAATCCCACATAAACCATATCTTATTCAGCACTGCAGCTGCACAACAATGCATTAACCTTATACCACTCATATGGTACTGTTCTGTGTGTACTCACTATTTCCATTAATTAAGACATGCCAATATGAGCAACAGATAAGACTAGAGAAGGATTTTTATTTTTTAAAAAAAGACATTTTTACTAAAACATACATGTAAAAACTATTGAAAAATGACAGGTGAACTTGTTGAATTTTATAAAAAACATCCACTTTGCTATCTCTCATCTTATATGCACCTACTTCTTTTCATTCGTAGTATTCGTTTTATTGAAGAAAAATTCAGAAAATACTTTTAAAAAAATTTTAAAAAGAAAATGCAGTTTCTTGATCCAATGCAGGGATCAATTAGGCAGTGGTTACAATTTTCAGTTTGCTTAAAGCCATCACCAAGTTCTTGATCCACTGTCCTACAGATGCAAAGATGAAACATGTCAATGCTCACGAATTTAAAAAAAATCATAATTGCTTTAGCTACAACCCAAAAATCTCCACCACTCAGTATCACCTTACACAGAGAATTTCTGTGCACACTCATCTCTGTACAAATCCAAATAAACAGACACGGAGGTCAGTGTGCTACACATTTAATATGGCATTTATTTCCACCCTAAAGAACATTGCCCATGATTAGCCAGTTGTTACTTCAACGTAACGTTCAATTTTGCCTTCTTCACCATTTACCTGCATGTGGAAGCATTCAGTGAGAAGATTATAAAACTATTGACAAAAAAGTCCGTAACTGCTACTGTTACTGATTAGGACATTAAAGTTATCCATCTCCTTACAAGCTAATAGAAACTGAAAGTTTCCAACATATGTTCTAACATTTAGAGATCCAGAAAAAACACAGCTTTTTTACAGTCTTTTGAGAAAAGCATAAATCAGTCATTTTTCTACACCTATTAGCCTTAATTGTAGTAACCAAAGTACAACATAATACACAAGAAATAAAACCAGAAATAACTAACATGCAATCCAAAAAAATTATTTTCAAGTTACAATAACTTTGTTTGGATACAGAATCACGGGATGGGTATGGTTGGAAGGGACCACCGTGGGTCATTCTAGGGTACACTGCCCAGGACTGCATCCAGACAGTTTTGAATATCTCCAATGAGGGAGACTGCAAAATGTCTCTGGGCAATGTGTCCCAGTGCACAGTCACCTGCACAGCAAAGTTCTTCCTCAGATTCAGGTGTACAGTTTGTACATCAGTTTCTGCCCGTTGCTTCTTGTCCTGTTGCTTGGCACCACTGAGAAGAGCCTGGCTCCATCCTCAAAACCCTCCCTTCAGATACTTATGTACATGGATGAGTTCCCCTCTCAGTTGTCTCTTCTCAAGGATGAACAGGCCTAGTTCTCTCAGCCTTTCCTTGTTAAGAGTGAGTGCCTCCACAGAAGGGCCACAAAAATTATGAGAAGGTGCGACACTCCACGACAGGCTCAAAGAGTTGGGGTCATTCATCTTGAAGAAGAGAAGACTTCAGGGAGAATACAGCTTATAAGAGAGATTTTTTACTTAGGCCTGTGGGGACAGAAAAAGGGGAACCAGTTTTAAACTGAAAGAGAGTAGAGTTTAGATTGGACATGAGAAACTTTTCAATTAGCATGGTGAAACACTGAACAGGCTGCCCAGGGAACTTGTAGATGCCCTATCACTGAAAATACTCAAGGCCAGGTGGGATGGAGCTTGAAACAACCTGGTCTAGAGAAAGATGTTCCTGACCAAGACAGGAACCTTTAAAGGTTTTCTGATCATGGGTTGGTTTATAGGATACCAGACCTGCTGGCAACAGACAGGGCACACCGGATACAAAGTGGGGGAAAAGATCTTTGCATAGGAGTTAGCAGGGCCCATTGAAAGCCTAAACTAGATTTGAAGGGGGAAAGAGAGAAACCTGGGTTCACTAGAGATATGCCTGGGGGCAGCACACCACTGTTTGGGGGACAGCATGCTAGCAAGGTCCTTTGGCGTGTTGCCTCAGTGGAGGCAGGGAATGGAGATCCACACAGCAGTAAAGACACAAGGGTTATTGTGTTAGAAAACATGGAAGTGACTAAAAATGGTCCTGTGAGACTTAGGGCTTGTTCCCCCAAGAAGTTGGCAAGATCAACAGCCCAGCTGAAGTGCCTCTACACCAATGTACACAGCACAGGCAACAACCAGGAGGAGCTGGAAACCACTGTGCAGCAGTAAAGCTATGACACAGTTGCCACCATGTAGACATGAGATGACAAGGAGAACCAGAGTGCTGCAATGGGTGGCTACAAACTCTTCAGAAGGAACAGGCAAGAAACGAGAGGTGGTGGTGTGGCCCCAGATGTTAGGGAGTGTTTTGATTGTCTAGGACATAATGCCAATACGGCTGTTTAAGGGTAAGACTCAGGCAAAAGTCCAATGAGGCAATACTGGTGAGAGTCTGTTAAAGACCACCAACCCAGGATGAAGAGGAAAGCAAAATAGTCTAGAAGCAACTGGGAGAAATCTCACGATCACTAGCCCTCATTCTCATATGGGACTACTTACCAGATGTCTAAAACATAATACAACAGAGAGGAACTGGTCCAGAATGTTCCTGGAATGTGTGGAAGGTAACTGCCTGACACAGCCAGTGAAGGAGCCTACTAGGGAAGACTCTCCACTGGACCTGTTATTTGTGAACAGAGAAGGACTTGAAGGTTATGTGATGACTGGAGGCTGTTTTGGGCAGAGCAAACCTGAAATGATAGTTTTCAATTCTCAGAGAAGCAAGCAAGGGGGTCAGCAGAACTGCTATCCTGGACTTTCAGAGAGATGATACCCTGTCAAGAGGCTTGGTTGACAGAATCTCTTGGGAGGCAGTCCAGGAAGACTGGACATTCTTCAAGGAAATCTTAAAAGCACAGGAGCAGGCCATTCCTCTGCGCTGAAAGACAAGCCAGCAGTGAGAAAGAGTGATGTGGCTGAACAGAGAGCCGAGAGCTTTGACTGGAACTCAGAAGAAAAGGGAGAATTTAAGGCTTCTGAAAGAAGGGGCAGGCAACTGATGACTACAGGGATGACGTGCAAGTTTGCAGGGAGAAAATCAGAAAGGCCAAAGATCAACTAGAACTTAATCTGACTACTAGCATAAAAGATAATAAATACGTAATCAACAAAAGGAAGGCTAAAGACAATCTCCACCCTTTACTGGATGAGGAGGGAAACAGTGACAAAGGATGAGGAAAAGGCTGATGCCTTCTTTGCCTCAGTCTTTAACCACAAGACCAGTTGTTCTCTGGGTATCCATCCCCTTAAACTAGAACACAGACACAGGGAGCACAATGAAGCACCCACAATCCAAGGGGAAATGGTTAGTGATCTGCTACATCTCTCAGACACACCCAAGTCTGTGGGCCCAGATGAGCCACTTTCAATCATTTATGAACAATCCTGGCTAACCAGGGAGGTCTCAGATGACTAGAAGTTAAAAAACTGTGATACCCATCTGCAAGAAGGGTCAGAAGGAGCGTCCAGGGAACTTCAGTCAGTCCTGCCAGCCTGACCCTGGAAGGTCATGGAGTAGATCATCTTGAGTGCCATCACGCGGCATGTGCGGGACAACCAGGGGATCAGGCCCAGACAGCACTGGTTTGTGAAGACAGGTCCTGCTTGACCAACCTGATCTTTCTATGACAAGATGACCTTTGTAATAAACAAGGGAAAGGTTATTGATGTTGTCTACCTGGATTTAAGTAAAGACTTTGATGCCATTTCCCACAACATTTCCTGGAAAAACTGGCTGCTTATGGCTTGGATGGGTGCACTGTTTGCTGGGTCAAAAACTGTCTAGAGGCTGAATGGTCAGAGAGTGGTGGTGAAGAGTTACACCATTTGTGGCTGGTCACAAATGAGCTGCCCACAACTCAGTAATGGGGCCAGCCCCATTTAACATCTTCGTTGACAGCCTGCACAAGTGGATTGAGTGCACCCTCAGTTTCCAGACAACACAAAGTTAGGCAGGAATGTTGATCTGCTGGAGGGAAGGAAGCAATCTGGACAGGCTGGACTGATGGGCCAAGGCCAATTTTATGATGTTCAACAAGGCCAAGTGCCTGAACTTGGGTCACAACAACCCCACGGAGCGCTATAGGCCACGGGCAGAGTGGCTGGAAAGCTGCCCAGTGGAAAAGGAGCTGGGGGTGCTGGTTGACATTTGGCTGAACAAGAGCCAGTGTGTGCCCAGGCGGCCAAGGCGGCCAGTGGCATCCTGGCCTGTACCACCAATAGTTTGGCCAGCAGGACCAGGGCAGTGATTGTCCCCCTGTAGTCGGCACTGGTGAGGCCACACCTCAAATCCTGTGTTCAGTTTTGGGCCCCTCACTTCAAGAAAGACACTGAAGTGCTGGAGTGCGTCCAGAGAAGGACAATGGAGCTGGTGAAAGGTCTGGAGCAGAAGCCTGAAGAAGAGGATCTGAGGGAGCTGGGAGTGTTTAGCCTGCAGAAACAGAGGCTCATGAGAGACCTTATCACTCTCTACCACTGCCTGAAAGGAGGGTGTAGCAAGGGGTGGGTCAGTGTCTCCTCCCATGTAACAAGCGATCGATCAAGATGCAATGGCTTCAAATTGCAACAGGGGTGGATTAGGTTGGGTATTAGGAAGAACTTCACAGAAAAGGTTACCCCTCAGGGAAGTAGCTGAGTCACCATCCCTAGAGATATTTAAAAGATGTGTAGATGTGAATCTACATGGTTTCTACATGTGAATCTACCATGGATATTGTTTAGTGGTGGGCTTGGCAATGCTAGGTTAATGGCTGGACTCTATCTTAGAGGTCTTTTCCAACCTAAACAACTCTACAATTCTACGATACTTGCCAGCTCTCATAAACATTTTACAAGAAACTCCTAAAGCTATACTCTCATACTAGACATATCACAGATTAAATGCTGTATGTATGCTCAAAGCAAAATGTATTTTTGTATCCCATTTCACAGGTGCTGAGTGCCTACGTGCACTATTTGTCTCACTGTAAATAAGGTAACACAGGATTTTGTCAAGTAAAAATTAACTGAAATTTCTAAGTTAGTTTTCATTATTTTCTCTTGCTTTATTTCCCCACCACAAATCTATGACAGACATTTGTTTCGATGCTTTACCTGTGCTGTTGCATTTCTAAATAGTCTTAGACTTCTTGACAATTTAAGCCTTCACTTTATGTTTTGGAGGGAATCTTAGCCTTGGTGTAGTTTGATCTTTAACAGCATTCTAAATTACTAACATTGATTCTTGTACATCATTACTTCACCACACAAATAATTTAAAGCAGAGAACAAACAAAAACTATTTTCACTCACTTCTCTCCTTCAATTTCTCTTTGCCTTCTACCTGCACATTTTGCTTTCTACTCTCCTTTACACATTCATATACAAATCCGAGATACCTATAGTAAGAGATATCTCTCCTTGATCTGAATGCATCCACTGTGATATGTGCTTTTCTAGAAAGAGCTATTCTGTGATAACAGCAATTTTTGCAGGTCTTCTGTCAGCTGCACTTCTACTGAGGAAAGGGCTGCAGTATACAATTTTCTCCTTGAAAGAAATGCTTAAAGAATGGCTCTTTCAAATTGGCAACCATATCGTGTCATTCCCTATAGAAGAGAAGTAAAGCTACTCTAAGTGAAAGATGGGGCCAGATACACCATCAAATAGTGAAGAATATAGAGTTCCATTGAGAACAAATATGAGAGATAACAGTTGGGAGAAAGACATAATTTATTCCTCTACACCTTGTATCTTTAGCTCTACTAAGCACAACAGCAGGTGGCAGTCAAATCCAAAGAGGATAATTCTGAAAGGAATTCCAAGAACAGAACATTATGCTACAGAATTAACATACCAAAAAAAAAGTGCAATAAAGAAACACCCCACTCAGCTGCAGAGTCCAGTATAATATGTATGATGCACAAGACCTCAGGTTAAACCTACTGAAATCTTTACATTAGTCAACAAAAAAAAGTCCTCCCAGGGTTTTGCAGGACCATTTTACAAACATTTTTAAATATGACACTCCGTAATTTTTTTTTTCAACCGTCTAAGACAATTAATGTATACAGAGATCAAGTGCTGCACTACTAAAGTACCTGGCCAACCACTCACAGGAGACAGTCTGGTTCTTCAATGCAGTATTTAGCTTAATAAGCAGCTCTCTAAAATACAGCTTTATTGATTGTTTTAAGTGAACTCCAAAGGATAATCTAGTTAAAGGCAATGATGTACTCAATTTTGGACTTGCCTCTTTCATTAACAAAGCTTAACAAACTCCAAATACAAACATCTGGAATCATTTTAGAAAATTCTTTTATTTGCACTGAATCCTTTCTGGTTGAGTCTTTCCGAAGTGCTCAAAGCTACCTACACCTAATACAATCAAGGATCCTGGAACATTGAAAAGGAGTAAAAAACCTGGAAAACTGAGCATGCAATACAGAAAGCAACTACCGAGTTATCACTGCTAAATAATATAATTCAATAATAATCTTGCTATCGTGTGAAAAAGAGCCTAAAGTGGCTTCTACAATACCCTCTTTTTGGGGGCGGTAAGAAAAACCAGGATGCAGGTGAGGTTAATGTCACCAATCACCACCATCTTATCTATTGGTCCTTAACCCTCTTTTTCCCTTATCAGAAGGCAAACAACTAGCCTTTGACATGATTATGTGAAATTACCTAGCTATCTCTGCTGAAACACCATGTTATGCACCATGTACAATCCCTCACCCAGGGTGCCTGCATCCTCATGGATGGGAAACATGGAAAGCACTACTAAAAGTGTTTGTCAACAGCCTCTGGCCATAAACTTCCTTACAGAAGAACTGCTCCAATATAATAAAAAATCCTCAGCACATGTGCTATACCAAACATGCAAAAGCAGCTGTACTTCCTACACATCTGATCTAGACATCGCAAATAAAGGCTCCATAATACATTAAGGAACTCCTTAAACTAACTAGGAATCTTCAGTATTAATAACTGGATGTAAAAACGAGGCAGGAAGACCTTATGTATGGATTATGTACGGAAAATAAAAAAATTTAAATTACCCAAGGTAGAGATGTGTAACTGGTAAAATTGTGACCATATCTGTCTATTAGACACAGAAGTCCATTATGCTATGATTGATATAAGTAAAAGCAAGAACTAAAAAGGCTTAATACCTCATTGCAACATAGTTTCAAGAAAGAGAATCTAACACACCACTTAGATATTCACCCCTGGCTTTCTATGCTATTTTGCTCCATATGACGGTTCAACACTGGTAGGCTACTGATAATTCAACATCGGCAGTGCTGGCAGTTAAAAAATTTGAACTGTCCAAAGCAACATGATTAAGAACACACAAAACCAAACCAATATAGATTAAGATGCTACAGCTCTATGGAGAGAAACTGTCTTCTCAAATGTTTTGAAAAGAAGTATCTAATATGTATTAACTGCAGATGTAGACTGGGCAGAGCAGGAGATGAAAGTGACCACTGATCCACGATTACACATTTCAGAAAACAAGTATTTTGTTTAAAAGAAAAAAGACGGAAAGGGAACAAAGGAAAGTCATTTAGTAAGCAGCTTCCTCACTTCTACACTAGCAATAATTCTGTCACATGACATTTCAGTAGATGTTTATTCAAGCTGCAAAACCACTCAAAACTAAAGATTGCCAATTTTGACTTGAGTCATTAGGAAGTGCCTCATTTACAATGTTGTACTACTGATGAAATCGGGTGCCCCACCAATTGCTTGTCAGCAAGCACCTGGAATAACAGAAATCCCAGTGTTTCCAAAGAGAATGAAGTCGAGAATCCTGTCAGTCACTCCCAAGTTTTACTTAGGGTGGCAGACATCCGTACAGACAATTTACCTGGGATGAATATAATCCAAAAGATCATAATGTTAGTATTTTCCATTTTCTCAATTAGAAAAAGCCCTTGTGACTTCCAGTCTCAGGAACTATACATTAATATGGAAATACATGATAATTTACTAATGATTAGTAATGATTAGTCAATATTTTCTTTTGCCTTCACTGTCTACTGAAACACCTTACAACTTTACCGTTTCCTATCATTTAAGTTTAGTCTCAAAAACAAACACATTTATTTCTTCATCATTATTTCAGTACTGTTAAAAGTCTACAGTATTTTGATCCTTCCCAAACATTTCTTTATATTACAATAACCTGTATAGGAAAGCAGAAGTGTCATCTCCATTGTGCTAAGAGGAAAAAAATTACATAAAGATAATGATATTTGCAACTTTTTATTTCTAGGTCAAGACACAGGTTTTTAAGGGTAGGTAATATATGCATTTATGTAGATCATTACTTGTTTTAAACAGATCTTCTACTGACTTCAACTGCAAGAATAATACATAATATATATGCAAGTCAGGTTCCACACTCAACACCAAAAAAGAAAAAAAATTACTGTATCTAAAAATTTGAGTCAACAAAACTAGTAGCAGAAGTAGTGACAGGATTGAGTTCTTCAAAGGCAACATTCAGTTATTTTCTTCTTAGCTACACTGCAATAGAGAACCAGTCCTTAAAATGGTTCTTGTTCAGGGACCACACTACATTCCTCTGCATGATTTCAATTTCAGTATATGCACCGACAAAACTGAGTTCGTTGATGAGAGAGAAGAAAAGTAGTAAATTCTTGCTTTGGAGTTCTGCTGGGAATTACTCTACACCTATACTCTGATTTCTGACATCAGTGTATCTCCAGCTACTCCCACTGCAGAAAAAAAAATGAACAAAAGGACTCCCCAAATCATGCTTTAGTTAACTTAAAAGCACAACTTCAAATAACTGAGGTGTATTGTCAAAGCTGCTATTAAAAGCCTTCAGTTGAGTATATTACAGCACCATCATTTCAAGTCACAAGTTTGTACACTCTGACTCCAAAGGGACAGTTTCTTTGATTGATCCCACATTAAGATTATATCTGACATTCTTTCTTATGGAACAAAATTTTTGAGATGTTTACAAAAACCAGAAGAATACAGCACTTTAGAATATGGCATTACTAAAAGAAACAGAGAAGCCATTAAAAATTACTTTGTTCAGTACAGGCATAATGAAAAGCCTGGAGGCCTGAAAATTATTTACATTAAGTAAATTTACAAGAATGTAACCGTTCTAAAATCAGTTTCTCTAAAGAGATGTCAGAATATTGAGATCTTTTAAGTGGAAAAGGCCAACTGACAGTTAGTATGACCTAAACCCAAGAAAATAAATTAACTACACTGTGAGTAAAAGTCCATGTAGCCTGTGGATTTTTTGGTGGAAATAGAGGTTAGGTGATTTGAAATATTTTTTGTAATGAAAAATTTTAGCAAGGCACCAGGACTTTGAAAACAAAAATTCAGAAATGCCAAACTGCTTCCTAAAAGTACTTAATAACAACTTCTCAAATCCTTACTGCATTGCATATTCCTAGAAATATAGCAGAACAACAAAGGTGTGTAAAAGTTTAGGTGTTCAGGGTTCAGTCCCCATATATTTTCACAGTATCATCTACTAGTACATATCACTGGAGATCCTAAAGCTCACACAACACAATCATCAGGTAGAAAACAACTTCAGAATTCTTTTAATTCTGTATTTAAGTAATCCTTTAACTCAATTTTCAAATTTGTTTTGTTATATTAAACACCTGTATGTGCACTTGTGAATGAAGTAAACATAAGCATATGTTGTGGAGCTGTGGAATTACCATAATAGAATTCATACTAGAATTTATGCTCATATTTAATGCAGACTGGTTCTTACTTTTGACACACTTATTGCCTTTTGTAAGCAAACTATACAATGTCATTCTGAATTCAAGCAAATATTAAATACTGATTTGCAACAGGCTGCTCATGGAGAGTCCTGTATGTGTGTGTGTGTGTATGCGTAAAAAGTCCCTTTATTTAACCACTTCTTCCAGCCAAATCTAAATGGACCAAGTGCAACCAAATTTAACATATGTTATACCACTGTCATTTTAAATCAGTACAGATGTTCTGCTTTAGATATCCTGCAACTATTCATTCAAACTTGCATTACATGTAAGAAACACTTATTTGTAACAACTTTCTATTCCCCAACTTCTTCAAATCCTCAATAATTTCTTTTTCCACACTGAAAATCTTTGAATAAAGTATAAGATGTCAAATTCTCTTGCTGTTTCAAAGTGTTTTCACAAAATTTTAAATTAATTAAACATAACAATTATTTCTCCTACAAATGATAGATACAGGTTCAGAAATGCTAAAACACTTTATGAGATATATGAACACAAAACAGCAATTAGAAAAAAAAAAATTTAAGTAGAACTTGGGTTTTTCTCATATGGTTGTTTCAATTCAGTGTTGCATATTTAAAGGAAAATCCATTCAACTTCCTCGAACTTGATTTTGAAATAAACTCAAGACTAGATACTGACCAGCCCCCTCTAGTATATATACAATATCTTAAAAGTCAGAAAGAATAGCAATTATAAATGAATCTTCTGCACTCACACATTTTTGAGTAATGAAGCTGTATTCATTATTTTTAATAAATGACTGTCTTTTGACCAACTGATATACTGCTGTGAATTAAGTGTTCATCACCCATACTCCCTTTCCAATTCTCATTTTCCCTTAAATCCTGCCTACGTTACTGTTCCAAAACAGGGACATTTTCTTTGGTCATTAAAAATCATTTCCTTTTATGGCAAGTTATATCCTTATTCAAAAGAAAGAATCAAAAGCCTCAAAACACAATTTAAAAAATAGATGAAACAAGCCCCCGAAAGTCTTAACGTGAAATTGGTAAGATGACATCAGTTTTACTCTCCTAAGGCACTGCAGCCTGCTCTATCAGAACAACCAAGGGAAATATAACTAAGCCTATGTGAAGAGGTGGTGACAAAAACAAAACCAACCAACCAAACCAAAACAAACTACAAACAAGGAGCATTAGGGCACATCTTAGAACTGACACTGGGTAAATTATTATTAAGCATTTTCAAGTTCATCAATACAGAGGAACTTGACAAATGTTAAAGAACAAGCCTTTAAATAAGAGTATTTTTGCACTATACAGTCACACAAAACATACACCAGCATCCCCAGTGCAGAAATAACAAAGTCAAGTTATTTGATAAGCTGCCATAATGCTTCCCTCACATCTTACACATCCTGCATCTCCTTGTTCATTTCCCTCAGCACATGCCACAGAACATCCAACATGCAGTTTATTGACCAACGTGGATCCCTTCTTTCCCTTTCCTTCAATAGACTTGAATTTACTACTTTTATTTTGGCCATCTTGTCTATTTTCAGTTTCTGTGAATGTTCACTGCAGATAAAGGAACCTGCACATATAGAAAAGACTGCAAAGCAACAACAGTCTGTGGCAAGGACTTCCTTCTAGTGTGAAACGTGTACAGTTTTCTGTATATTTCTATCTGAACGGACACCTTAAGTTTGTCTACTGTAAAACACAATAAAAACCTGAACAGATTATCTTTTTGCTTTAGGTTCTTACTCACCGAGTAGAATTAACCTTGAGAAAAAGGCACATTCCTAAGTCCACAACTAACTATTATCCAGACTTGTTCAAAACAAAATGGCTTTAGATTCTTCTTATTTCAATACTAAATTCAGTGAATATTCCAAAAATTATCTCTACACTGAAGAACTCAAAAGCAATAAATACAGTTAAGGCAGTCTGTACAGAAGCTACTCAAATGTTTCTACCAAAACTTGTTTCACAACCATGAGATTTCTGTTAAAAAAAAAAAAAAATCACAACCGAAGTACTAATTCCCAGTTATCCAATCAAGTCACTCCCTTCAGGGGGCTCCAAGTCCCAGCAGACTCACTACAAGCATTCTGTCTCCTGTATGATATTAAATGAGCAACCATAAACCAAAAATGAGATAATTCTGAACCGAGGAGATGAGAAAGCATATTTACCTGAAGCATCTCCAACTTTAAAATCACTGTCATCAGAGCTATCATAATCTAAAGCTTCCAGCAGTGAAGCTGCCAAAGGCTTCACCTGTCTCCTCTTCGAACTGCGGTCCACTGCAGGGAAAAAAACAGTGTTGTTACTGGGTGGCAGAGAATTCAGCACCGCTAAGGGCATTTAAATTACAAGGCAGCACGGGCGTGACAGGCAGGGACAGTCCCGAGAGCCGCCGGCAGATGCAAGCGCACCGGGGTCCCGGGGACACCCGCTCCCACAGGTGAGGCAGGGCACGGTCCGCCCGCCCGGCGGAGCGCTGGTGCTCCCTGCAGGCGCCGGGAACCGCACGGCATCGCGCACCGCGGGCTGCCCGCAGCCCCGGGAGGGCTGGGCGGGCACTGGGGCCGCCAGACATCCCCGGAGCAGCCAGCATCCCCCGAGGACGCGCCCTGGCGTGATGCGCCAGCGACCAGACGCACGGGGGACGCGCAGCTGGGACCGTGGGACGCCCAAGGGACAGCGATGTGCCCGCTCGCCTGGGGGCGGGGGCGCTACGCGGGCACAGCGGCACTCCCGCGGGGCAGGGCCGGCAGAACCGCTGCGGATTACTTACTAAAGCCTGCGCGGGTGGGCGGCGGGCGGGCAGGGGCCCTCGGGTGCAGCGCCGCCGAGCCCCGGG
>VZRO01008060.1:285346-304652 GCA_013397915.1 Daphoenositta chrysoptera | reverse complement strand
GGGGCTGCTGTAACCGGCGCTGATCGCAAACTCTCAGCGCAGAACCGCTCATTCTCAGGGGACTGCCGGTAAAAAGCAGTTAAAAAAATCACCCTGGCACTTTTCCATTTCCCCGTGTGGAAACGAGAAAGCGTTACAAAGCTGTTCTCATTTAACCCCTGCTCGAGGAGCTGTTTCTCTTGGACTCTGTTGCGTTCTCAAACTTATTTCTGCACTTCTGAGGAACAGCAACCCATTGCATTGGGGAAAAAAAAAAATGGGGAAGAAATGTTCAAGGCGAGGCTGGATGGGGCACTGAGCATCCGGGTCTTAATTGAAGATGTCCCAGCCCACGGCCACGGTTGGAACTAGGTGACCTTCAACGTGCCCTTCAACCCCAAACCATTCTGTGGTTCCATGACAGTACAAATCCCAGGGATCATTGTTTGACCGCATCACACGAGTCTGGGAGCTCAAAACCACAAAACTAACAGAGAGAGATGGACAGCAAAGGAGAGCAATGCTGGGTCATTGCCTTTGCAACAGTCCCAGCTTTGCCTCGGTTGCAGGGGCTGTCCCTGACTCTGGTTTTACCAGAGTTTCCTTCACCTCTCCCTGCCACACAACCAAAATGAGCCGCCTGCACAAAACCTTTAGAAGAGCTGATGCTCCAGCACACTGGTACGACTTTAGGAACTTAACAATTGAGAATAATGCTAAATATGAAAGCTTCCAACAGGATTGTAAGGGCTTTAAAATTGGAAAATCTGTGTTTAATGATGGATAAATGTAGGGCCAAACTCATTCTATGGTTGTATGGAAAATCACACTATGAAAAGCCAGTGTCCATAAAGGAGACAGAGGACTCCTACAACTTGCTTTGAATGAAGGGAGGGAGTCCGCTGGGGCGCTCACCTGTGGACTTTTCTGTCTCGAGGTCCCAGAAAGCGCAGCCTCCTTTTATCCCAAACTCCTACCCGCATGTTGCCCTCTTCCTTTCCCCATTGATTGAGGTACTAAGAAGGTACAGCCTTCCAGAACCGCCTACTACATATCCCCCCCTTGAACCTGTCATTTTACCCCAAAGTTCAGAAACTCAGTGTGGCTCCTAAAAAAGACAAGTGGGTCTGTCTGGGCTCTGTAACAAACCTGCTGCCCAAAGTTAGCAGACACATCAGGACCCATTTCAAAGACGTTAAAACCCATACTTTCACCCATGGAATTTTTTGTAAAGACATTAGCACTCATCTTCCATATCAAGATGAAGTGTGGAGGAGACATAAAGTTTGGCAAGTATACGTTCTGTGGCCAGAGCCTGTGCTACATTTAGCATAGTGCTGGCATGCAGCGCCCACACAAACCCTCCCAGAGCCAAAACTCCTCCTGGCATTGCAAAGATGGGTAGCTAGTTGTTGGTGTGTAAGTTTATAAATGGAGCACAGAGCTGGCTGGTTGGTATGTAATTATGCAGCTGAAACACTTTCAAAAATAATTTGCTGTGTCTCTGATTTTGAGTATTTTGAAGGACACAAAATTCCAAAGGTAAGTGTGAATTCTGTTTTAATTCTGTGCTTGATTTTCCTAAGGTTTTTGTAGCGTCTTATCACTTCCGTAGTTGATGTGTTCACGCTGACTGCTCCTGTTTCCTCCGTCAATTCTTCGTCTGCCTAGGTGGTGTGAAGGCAAAGTGAATTCTTTTCCTGAATCTGGTTTTTCCAGCCCTTCCCAAACGTGCTATCGGCCCATGAACTCTAGTATTTTCTTCCAAATTCTGATCAGCTTCCCTGTTCAATGAGGAGTTGTGTATGTCAGCTTTTCACTCCCTGGGTGTTTTTTTCCTTTTGACTGGCAATCCCCATCCTACTTTCCGTTCACACACTATTTCAGTCTTAAAAGACAAGTGGCAGGGCTCAGATCCCTTTGTTGACACTCTGCAGATCCATGATAATGTGTGCAGCAACAGGTTCCGCCAAACCTCCTTCCTGCCAATGGGCAAGCCCCTGAACTTGTCCCGTACACAGTGATTGGCAGGACAGTCCAAGTCATATGTAAGAGGAAGGAACAGTAAAAAGAATTGCCCCCAAGTTTGGCCCAAGTAGAAGATCAGGCTGAGCGGCGTAGACAGCTTCAAAGAATGAGAGCTTTCGGCACAGACAAGGGGGGAGGAGCACCCTGTAGAACAATGGGGGAATTTATGAATCCTTTAAATAAGAATGTCAAAGCAGACTGTCTGACTTCCAGTTCAGCCCTCTGGGCCAGGCTGCAATGCTAGGATTATTCCAGTCTCTACCTACATAGTTCTGGCAGGAATAGGTGATCAAACAGAAGTTAATTAATGGCTGTGTGCCCCTGCTCCTCATTAGCACCTCACATTCCTCAACTGCTCCTTCTTGTCTCTTGTACTCTGTCCCATGACTCCAGCCCTCTCAGCCCTTCTGTCTTACTCTTTCTTGTCCCAAATCTTTTTTCCCCCCTCTCCTTTTTTCCCCTCTCCAAAAGAATATTCACGCTTTCATTTCTGAAAATAACATGCACACACTTAATCTTCTGTACTCAGCTTGCATATTTTGCCCTCATTCCTCAACAGCAAAAAACCCCACATCAATAAAATGAAAATAACTGTGAAATACCTAAATTTTATTCACTGTTTCTCTAACGTTCTGGGCACTGTAAAGATAGGGCTTACCAACAAATCCTCCAAATGTAGTAATTGGAAGTAAATAAAACATTTATTTACAGAAAGAAGAAATTAAGTAGAAAAAAGAAGAAATTAAGAAGAAAGAAGAAGAAATTAAGAAGAAATTAAGTAGAACTACTAGTTTATCTTTTGATCATTCTTTGGAAGTTTCTGGGTATTAAAATATCAATTAAGAGGTATTTCCCCCTTAGTAGATGCTAACCTTTTCTAGTAGAGTCAGATTATTTCAAGTAAGGGGAAAAGAAGGGAGAAGTCATGTTCCAAATGAAAGAAACCTTTAGATTTCTGATCCCCTATTTCTGCAAGGCCTTTGCCAGTCTCAGCAGAAAACCAAGGATGTTGAAATGTTTGATTGCCTTTTTGGTAGAAGAAAGGTGGTATTGCTGGCACACTGCTGGGAGCTGGGCACTGTACTGTAGTTGCTATATCCATTAAATAGATTCTAAGTGTTGTCAGCTTAGCACCTTTAAGTACTACCCTCCTGCACAGACAAAAAATCATCTTAAAAGGTCATTTTTAGAGAAAAATTGTGAAGAGCTGAAATTTTTAGAGGAAAATTATGTAGACCTGAAATAGTATATCTAGTATGAAAATGTCATGGCAGCTCCATCACTAACATAATACCTTAAAAAAATGCCTAGAAATTGTTCAGTATTTCAGGTCATGTCGAGCACATCAGGTCTTTGAATTATCTTGGCATTCCATTGGTTCTCTTCAGGCCAAGCCTTCAGTGCACAGCCTGTTGCAGGAGTAGGTGTCTGAATCTATTACAGTGCTGCTCTTCAACTGCTGAAGAAATAGAGAAAACAATATCTTTTGCCTGTACTTTTGCCCTAAGAAAAAAAGAATCTTTGTTGTAGCTCTGTAAAGACCATTTTAGAAGGACTTACACAATAGCAAGTCAGGAGAGAATACAGTCACACTCAAATAAATTACCTTAAAAACATCATTCTTAGTTTAATGAAATTGGTGAGTTTTCAAAGGAAGAAGTGCAATATTTCCTCAAGTAGGGAAAGGGAATAAAATCAAGAGTAAGTATGTTTTTAACTTATCTGCCAACTGTAAATGGAGAATACTAGTATGAAATCTTGTATAAATTTTTCTTCCTGTCAGTGAGTAGTTAAAGTCATGACCTACCTGTCTGAATCCAAACGGCAGACTCTTTTTCTGTCTATCCAAAAATCACCATCCTTAGTGTGCTGACTGACCTCTTCAAATATCTTTCCGACGAGAAATCTTCCAGCTTTTATTCTTTAATTGTGCCATTACAGCAAACTCTTGTCTAGTATTATATATAAAAAGACTGAATCAGATGTCCTTGCTTTTTGAAGTTACAAAGGGGAGAAAATTCAGTATGAACAGTCTGTGAATAATAAGACTTTGAAATAAAGTGCAGACTGCTACAAGGTCTACTGCAGTCAAACACTGCCAGGGAAAGTTCCCATCAGACACTGAGAGATTTCTTGCATTCCTAAGGTTGCGCTCAACCTCAATCAATTAATTATGGGGGATTTTTGATTACATGCTACACACGTTGTAGAAGAGTCCAGGAAAAGTGAAAAACAACAGTAAAAACAACAGTATGTATCTTCAGTAGAAGGGCTTTCTGAACTATGTACGTATATTTGCATATATATTCCCGCCATTACCCTGGTTGTATATGCCTACCTAATTAGCCACTATGAGAGCACCCCCTGTCACTCATAACCATACAAAGGACATCATCCTCATCTCAAACCTCACTGCAGATTCTGCCTCTGAAGTTGTGTCTGAAACATTCAATGTAAAGCATAGCTCACATGCAGCTTTCCTATCTGCCCAGTCAGCTAAAATGCTTGTCTAGGCTCATGTCCTTTCTCATTTCCATCAATATTCTCTTTCTCTGGTTTTCAAATAGGCAGCTCTGATGTTGCCATATCTATTATAATGATTCTCCTCGGCTTCTACCATGTTCCTTTTCCATTTTTATCTTCCCAGTGAATTTGCCTGCATTAGTCATAAACTTCTTGAGTTTGAGTTCAGTACATTTCACAGATTACTCTTTCTTTCGTCTGCAATTTCTTTACAAATTTGTTTAACACAATGTATTGGCCTCTAGTTTGCTGTTGAATTTTCAGACAAATTTGTGGGCTTTTTTCCAGGCATCCTTCATACTTAAAATGTATTTCATGTAAATACCTGCAAACTGGGTTTATTTTTCCTCACAAATACCCTTCTACCACCATGCTCCCTAAAAATTTTGTGCAATCAAATGAATATTGTGTCTTGTGTTGTCTCATAGTTTATTTGTATAGCTGTTATACACGTATAGCAGCATAGCAAGTATATGCTGCTATAGCTGTCTCTGTTTCTGGTTCTTGTTTTATGTATCTATTACCAAACCATTTGGGGCAGACTTAGTATTTCCATTTTTGTATTGTTTTTCTGTCTATGATTTATATCAGATGTGGCAGAAATTTGAGTTATTATTAAAGCTTCCAGACATAAATATTTTATCATGGGACTTTCAGACAATGAACTTATCCAGTAAGCCATGTTCTTCTGTTTTAAAAATACATATAATTTGGGGTACTGTATAAAGAAATTAGAATACTAAATACCACCATCACCACCATCACCACCACCAACATATTATGACCATTTTAGATTATAGAGGTGTTTTTCTTGTTCAGATTAAGGTATATCTAGCCTAAGGGGATGGCAAGAGAAAAGCAGGAACAGAGCAAGTATATATGACATTATACAGTCATTTCCTAACTTCCAGTTATTTTCAATGTTGTGGGTTTCTTGATCCTGTTGTGGTTTCTCCATTTAGTGGCCTGTAGTGGGTCTTACTGTAAGAACTTGTCCATTCTCCCTTGTAACCCATGTAGAGTTCTTTAATACCTCAATATTATTACACAGAATTCCACAGATCTACTACCTTATGTAGGAAAACATTGTTTTGCTTGCTTTGAATCTGGCTCGTGTTCTGCTATACCTCCCAAGTCATCTCTTTCCCAAGCTAAAGAATCCCAGCCGACCCAGTCAATTCTGATAGTGTGCCTGAGATAGTCTTCAATTCCTCCAATGTCCCTTGTTTTCCTTCAATGAACTTTTCCCATCTTTATAGACAGCCTTTCTGTAGTGAGAGGACAGCACTGAAATGCAGGCAAATAGTGCATTTATTCAGTTGAATAATAATGTTTTCTCTTTTGTTCTCTATTTTTTGTTCTCTATTTCTTTCACGTGATTTTTAAGATTTTTGTTTGGGGGGGGGGCATGAAGTGAACATTGGCTGCACAGAAATGACTCTTCCATGAAACTATCATAATTCCAAGGTCTTGTTCCAAAGTCAAAGCAGTCAACTCAGAGTCCATTGTTTCATGTGCAAAGCTAGGATTTCTTGTCTTCAGAAGCATAGATTTTTTACATTTATCTATACTGCATTTCACTTCCTTTGCCTTTATCTCTATTGAATTTCATCCGCTATTTTATTTACTGTCCAGTCAAGTAAGAATTTACACCATTAGTATTTGAACCGTTTCATACCTGAACTCTTTTAGAATTTTTGTGATAGTGGTGGTTTCTATGTATTTTATCAGACCATTTTACCTTTTTAAAAATATTTTTTCTGTAGCTGCTTCCACAACAACTTCAAATTCAGACAGATGGTCCACTGAGTCCTCTCCCTCCAGAGAGCTGTACTTGGAGCATCTTAATTTCTTTTTCATAGAAAATATTGATGGAGAAAATTCATCTCTCTGAATACATGTCATACAAATAATCTGCTGGGTCAATGGCTGCTGGCATGGTTTTTTCTGTTTCAAATATATTTTATTACTAATTTTGATGCTTTTATCTTGTTGATTCTCAGATTCGTTTTCCATTCTGCCAAATTGATGATATTTTGACATTTAATAAATTAAAGCTTATGGTACTTTTTATTGTCTTGTTTTAAATACAATTTGAAGGATTCCTTCCTGTTCATGGTAGTCTCCCTAACTTTGCTGAAAAGTGATTTAACCTCCCTTTATATTTTCTCTTCCATTTCCATAGTTGATAAACATTAATGCTGTGATTCCAGTATAGTGTTGTACAGTAGCTTTTATGCCCATCAGAATTTAATTCCTTGGACTGTCCTTCAAGGGGGGAATTGGAGGCACAAAAAGTAAAGATCATGGGTTGAGATAAGAACAATTTACTGGAAACAACAATGAAATAAGAAAATGAACAGTAACAGCAACTATATTAATAATAGAAGTGTACAAGTGAGAGGTGAGTGATTCACAGGCAAAACGTTCACCACAGAGCCCAACCCAACCATGCCATACTCCCCTAACATGGAAGTGAGACCCTTCCCCAGTCCCCAGAAAATGATGTGAGGTGGTATAGAATAACCTTCAGGTCCAAGCCATACCTTCTCCTGGCTACTGCGAAAACTAGCTCTGGCTTGGCCAAAATGCTGTCATAGAAATCTGAGTCTTAAGCTTCTTGTTTGCTTAAATGTTCTTCCTTTTTGTCAGTAGTACTGGTACACCACAGCCAGTTACACCTTCCCAGCATGTCTTAGGAGCCTTATACTCCCCAAAGGTGTTTGCCACCTGGAAGTCACTGTGCAAACCTGAATGTCTCATGGGATCCCGAGACCAGCTATCCGTAAGTGCCATGACAGATTCTTCTGCCAATACAACCTTCCTCACTGATGGAGAAAGAAATTACGTGCAATACAAGTAAAGAATATTACTCCATTATTTTTTAAAAATCAAGACTTACTCCCTCTTAACAAGATATGAAAAATGTGAACATAAGCCAGTAATTCCCACTGATTTCAGTGGGCTCTGGCTCAGGCTTTTAATGACGCTGACTGATACACTTTTTCCAAATGTAGTCTTTCATCCATCAAACCACTCTGTTGTTCTGAGGAAATCTGGGATGTAAAGAACATCTGCCACAATGAACATAAAAAGCACAGACCTGCTGTTACTTATGGGAAGTATTCTAAGGGCTTGGATTAAAAAAAAAAGTTAATTAATTTTACAAGAATAATTACTTTGAATGTGAGTGCCAATGGCCCTTCTCACATAAAGCTTTTCCAATACAATCTTGTTTTGGTTTTGCTGAGGACAAAAAATGCTTCAGTTGTTCTGACAAAAATCTTTGTGAATTGCTATAAAATAAATTCTACTGAAGGGGTTTCTATAGCTTCCTTTTAAATTCTATTTATTTATTATCTGTAAACAAAGAAGCTGAGCTGGTCTGGTTTGGATTTGTATGATAAATTATAATGAAATATAAAAACCTCTAAGCAATCAAGAAAGGAAATAACTGCTTTTAATGTCCTCTGTTAAAATGTAATTGTGACATTAAAGAATCAATTTGCTGGTTTTTCTAATATTCATTATATCCCTGATTAGCACAATGTTTAGCAAAGACACAGAAGACGTCTTTTATTTTAACAGATTTTATAGCATCTAATCTGTTTTTAATCTGGTTTTGCCAAATTGTGTCTTTTTTTTTCTTCAAAAATTGCATTTTAAGAATTTGAGCTGATTTAAGATCCAATTTATTGCAAAAGAAAAGACATTCAGTTATGCTAGAGCTCCCCTTCATCTAGACATATATACAGTTTCCTTTGTCTTTTAAAAAGGAAAAGCAATCTCCAAGACATGTCTTTGTTAAGGCTCCCTGCTGGCAGCATATGGCAAAGTTACTGGCACCTTGCCTGGAAAATGCAGCAAGAACTGATAGATCTGATCTCATTCTGTGGCTGGGGAGAAAATAGATTACAGTGAAGGCCACTCTTAGAGCCTGCGACCATCAGTTGCTTGGCAAGAAGCACAAGTTCCTGAAAACAGATCTGGGAAGGTGAAAGAGAAAGAGATTTTACCTTCCTAAGTGGTGGCAGAGCCCCCAGAACAGTCCATGCTGGAGCAGAACATTCAGACGTCTCTATGTAATTCTGTTTTATGTGCTACTGTGAAATAAAACTCTCAAGGTATAAATGTTTAAGAAATAATAGCATATAAATGCATACAAATGTTTAAAAACTAATACTTGAATAATAATAATAGCAATAATTTTATTATAAATAATATTATAATAATTAAATTTTTTTACAGGTTGGTCTCAAGTTTTTCTTGAGAACTGGAACAAAGTCCTGCAGCTGGAGAACTTCTGAAAAAACCTCCAGATTTTCTTCCTTACTGTCATATTGCTTGAACCAGACATTAAGAGTGATGACCCATTTGATATAAAAATAGACTTACTTTTTCTTATTTGAAATTAGCTTAGCAGTACTCACTTTTGAAGGGTTTAGTCATATTGAATGGAGGGGTAATCTACTGTAATTCTGATGGTTTATAAAGCAGAAATCCTGAAGAGATTTACAAGTCTCCAGTCCCAAACTTGGACAAGACTTCTAGCAATAAGATTGTACTCCATTCTTCCACGAACATATTTGTATGCTAAATATCATCCTAAAGCAATGGTCATTTCTATACTTATACATATTTAGTATCTGTGACAATTATAGGGAATGGAATTGATTTCCAGATTGCTTTAATTATTTCTCAGACTTGAGAAATGCTGTAAAAATTAAATCAGAAAGGTTCTTTTCAATTACACTGGCATGATTAATGATTTTTTTTTTCTTTAATGAGAATGTCCAGCCACAAAGATGTCATCTTAGTCCCATTGATGGCAGGATGCAGTTTCATATGAAGTCTGCCATATTCCATTCTCAGTACTTACACCAAATTTTGCAATTATCAAACCACATTCTGAGCCAGTTTTTGATCTGACAGAAACCTACCCTACCAAGAAGCCCTGTGGTTCTAAGACCAAGTGATCCAGTGCAAGCCAGGGGCAGGGACACAGAGTCAGGAACATGAGGGAGAGAGGGAAGCAGCCATGAGTGCCCAGCTCAGCAGCAGCCCATGTCAGCTCAGGTGTGACACGCAGCTGCTGGCAGCTCTATGGTCCGATCAGTCGGGCCTGGAGCGAGACAGCACAACCCCATCGCCCCTCTCCCATTTACTTCTGCATGTTTTCTGCAATTACATCCTTTACACTTGCAGTTAGCACTGACCTGCAACTGGTCCATATAAAACCTTTTCATCTCTTTTGCACAGCCTCATGTGAACTGGTGCTGAAACATGAGTACCCAAGGTCAAAGGATGGATAAATCTGTGTCTCCAAGTAGCACTTTAAGCTTACTGTGAATTAAAACGACAGTATTACTTTGGCTTAAGCTAAGCTATTCATTACATCCTTTGCTGTTCCATGTAATAAAAACATACCTGTCTGGGTTCTCACTATTATTTATTTGTATTCTGTGACTCAAGGTGGCTCTAAAGAAAAACATTTTGTGGGATCCACAGTGCACAGTCTTCTCTGTTGCTCCTCAAAAGACTCTTCTCTCTCTTTCAGATTCTGCAGTCATGAAACTGTATACCAGCAAATCAATCTAAAAAAATACAACCTTGAAAATCATGCTACCTCCCCTTCCAAAAAAAATACGAGAGCACTGAGGTAGAGACAGGGAGCAAAAATTCCCACTGTACTGATTTGTTTCTTTAAAAATGCAATGTAGATTACTTCTTTTAAAACTCATTGCACTGGAATGCTCTGATTTTAAAATCACAAGTTATTTCAATTTGGCCAACTTTTAATGAAAACTTGTTTTGCACAACAAACAAATATACTGAATTTAAGTTTGATTAGACAGATTGTTCTTGTAAGGACTTATTTATTTTAGTTTAAAAAATTCATCTCTAGACTGGCCTCTTGCAGGAATTTTTAATTATTTTTTTAATTAGTAATGATTCTGCTGTGAAGAGGTTGTGTAAAAATATCCCCTATATTTTTGACAAGGATATTACTTATGAGAGCATTTTAAATTATGCTTGCAGAAGATACCAGTTTTAAAATTTATTAATTTCATCTGCATCTGTTCTGCATTCCATGGAGAAAAGACAAGAGTATTGGGTGCTTGAACACTTTAGGAGTACTACATGTGTTTGTTAAGACAGCTCTTTCACACAAGTGCTACTGTTCTGCTTATGTCTACATAAATAGGGATGGCAGCCTGAAAGACGTGTTTCTTAAGGGCAAGTCCCAAAGTTGGAAAACAGATGGGCAAAGACAGCATCAGTGGAGTAACATCTCAAAGTATACAAGCTTGTAAGTTAGTTAGACAAAAAGGTTAGTGAAAGACAGGAGTCAGCTGTTTTGGACCAAGTATGTTCTGAAACCAGCAAATAGACAAACAAAACATTCTGTTGTCTTTAATCTGATTTCTTGTGTAATTAAGGAGAAAAAAGCCTTTCACAGAAACAAAGAAAGTATGCTATGGAACGCCTTTTTAATTAAATAGGCTAAGTCTTATGTTCTGCCAGTTCTCAAATAAAAATTTTGATGCCTTAGTACATATAAGAAATATCAAGACATGCTGTAGTTTTCCTCTTCACATAATTTTCATTTCAGTCAAGAGTCTGCTGTTCAGATAAAATAAATTCCTGCTCAGAAGTCTGATTACAGTTATATGTTTCATGCAGTCACACAACGTGAATCTTACAGATATGCTGTATATATTATTCAAAGGAGAAGGATGAGCTCAGTCCCACGTCAAATCATGTTATTATCCTTTTCCTATAAATATAATAATACAATTCCCTACTTTGAAATGAAGCTGTATTTAAAGAAAGGATAGCATGGGAATCCTACTTCTCGATAAGTGGTACATCACACAATCTTTAACCAAGTAGAAGTTTCAAAAAAGAATTAGTAAAACTCAAGAGTAACCAAAACAATTACTTTCATGCACTTTTTGATAACGCTTTTGTCATTTATTAAAGAGAGATATTGGGATACTTTGTATTCTTAAGAACAGAACATTAAGTTTTGTACTAATCTAGAAAAAAGCATAGACAAAAAATGTCGTTCTTTAAAAGGTGTGGATGCAGCACTTTAATCTGCATTCAGGCTGAAACATGGTCTATCTCCCTTCTCCCAAATAGAGTACAGCACATATATTTATTATTTACCCAGAAAGGAGACAAGCTGGATTTCATGTTCCACTATGCTAGAAATTATCTGCATAAAGTACTAATGATTCAAAAAAATTTAATAATTTGTGATATTGCAAAAGGACAGTGGCTCAGAGGTTCTTTACAAGAACCTGTCACTGCCCTCCCATGACAATTTTGTTTATGTCTGAATTATACTTCATCTGGCAAAGCAACAGAAAGGTTTAAACCATTGCTAATATATCAATTGCTTATCCCCAGTTATGTGCCACTGTCTGTTAAATCAGGCTGCTTACAAAACTCATCAGCCCTTGCAGTGTGTGATGCCATAGCCCTTGTAGGAGGAACCCCAAAACTAATGGTTTTGCACAGCACGAACCATGTGAAAATAGCAAGAAACAGATATTATTAGATGTTCTGCACAAGCACTCCAGGTCTGACCAGGTTCATATCAGGATACTGCAGATCTGAAGGGTAATGTAAGCATGAGATTTATCCAGAAATGCCTTCTCAAATGCAATCGAAGTCTATCCCTTTGCATCAGCTTTTACCTCCAGTGATTTTGGCAAAGGCCAAATATGACATCCTGAAAGAGTGATTTATTCTAGCTATAGCTTAGATTGCCTCTGGGAACCACCCATATCTTTCTATACATTTCAGAAGCAAGATTTGCTTAAACTAAACTCCTAACTTTTGCATTTCTAAGCTTCTATGGAATGTATTGCCCCCAGTGCACATTCATTCACTGAAACAAATGCAAGACACACTCCGCACCCATCCTTTTCAGGTGGCTCTGTTACCCAACAGTGCCAGGATCTGCAATATGATCCAAAGACTTCTAAAGTAACCAATAATAATTCTGTCATCTGGTATTAGCAGCTGGAATGATGTATCTTTTCTTGATATGATGCATAAAACATACTGGATTTCTCAACTACCTGAAAAACATTATTTTGCAATTTTTATTCAGTAATCCTTTCTACTTCACAAATACTAACCTTCCTCTAAAAACTACAGCAGAATAGAAAGGCAAATACTGTTTTCTCTGGAAAGTATATGAATAACATCCTTACTTCCAAAATAGCAGTATCTGTCCTGTTCATAAATCTCAAGGATCCCTTGTTACCCTTTCCATAGAGAAAACAAAAGCATACAGCTCTTGTTAGTGGAAGATAAATGAGATTTTTTTCCAGCCTAGGTTTGTGGAAAATAGCTTGATCAAAATTATGTCTCATCCTGTCCTCTAAAGGTTCTATCACTGTCTTAGATGAGAACAAGTTTTGGCTTATTGAAACTGTTAGATTTGGAAGCCTTATTCTTTCTACAAATTGTGGTTCCATTAAAATACTGGCATTCTCCGTGGAATTAAAAAATACAGAAAAATAAATTAGAATACAAAATCTAGTTATACTATTCTGAGTAGTCCTTTGTTGGCACAGCTTTTGCAGATAGTGCCACAGCAATAAGACCATACTTTATATACATGCACAGTTTTCATGTTTCTTTGTTATTATTATATTTTCTCTTTAACATTTGGAATGCATAGTGAACATGAGATCTCATGTATCATTCTTTACAGCTATCGTACAGTCAATTATACTTTGTGTGTGTGTGTATTTCTACATTTCAGAAGCTGCCTATAAGCAGGTTGCTCTGTTCCCAGACTGTCTGCTTGAGTCACTCCTGTGGCAGCTGCAGCAGTTTCTCCTAAGCAGCAATATGTACTGGAAAGGGCTGTCAATACCATGCTATTATTTTCCAGTAAAGGAGAACAGCTTTAATCAGAGAGCAAACTCTGATCAAATTTTTATAAATAATTAGCCAATAGCTGATGAAATATGATAGTTTTTACTAGTGTGACTCTAACTGTCATGCCAGACCTGGAAATCCATCACTTGTCTCAGTTGGTACAGATTCGTAGCATAAAACAAACAAACAAACAAAAAAAAAAAAAAAAACCAACAACCCCAGTGAGTAGATTTGCTAAAACTATGTGCAAATGAAAGATTAACCAAAGGCTAGCCTAAATTTTGAGCATCAGATCAGAAGACTCATAAGAATTATCTATTTCTTCCCCAGCATATGGAAAAGAAATGACAGAATGGTCCTGGAAGTATTATTCAAGCATGTTTCTCCTTATTCCATAGCAGAAAATAAAAAGCATACTTTAACCCCCTGTATTAAGATGAAATATCAAAATCCTTGAGACAATGACAGGCATAGAGACACAAGCACCTTTAATTTGTCTCCAGGAAGTTGTTACTGAATAGTTGAAGCAGCATCTAGTTAAAACAGTTTCAGGTACCAGTCCTGCTTACATTTTTAGTGAAGATTTTGAATTTCTATTGATCCATTAAACTTATATTTTATCTATGGGGTTAAGATAGTTTTAAAAATCAAACAGAAGAACCGTTTACTGGGATGCTGTGGATGCAATTCCATGAAAGAGATTATCTGTAAAAGGGCACTGGATCAGTGTTGTTTTTAGGGGGATCATTCCAGTAACTTCTTGTGATCTTCTGGTCAGATTCAAGCCATCCAGCTGGATGAAAGCTATGTCGGGCCCGTATTTCTGCATCCTATGTTTTGCCAGATTACATAACTTAAAACAAACTGTATTTTAAATATAAAGACCAGCTGTTTTAATTTGCTGTTTTGAACCTAGAAAGTAAGCAGGGACAGGGACCCCAATTAATTTCATTTTAAATACTTGATTCTCAGCTGTTACGCTTTTGCCCTGTCATTCTTTTTAGTTTCTGTTCCTAATAGTCATGGAATGATACTGCATTTAAACCCACCCCCCAACATAATTTTATAAATATTAGTATTTGAACCTGAATATTTTCATCCTTTTGGTATGTCTAATTATTTTGTTTCTGGTTCTCTCCCATGACTACTGAAGCCTTTCAAATGAAAAGGTTTATTTTCTGTAGATAAGAGAAACTCTTGCTGGTGACCTGTTTGCTCTTGTGGGATCTGTTACCTGAAGTTCTCCCCACTGTCTCAGTCCATGCTGCTCCAAAATCTCTAGAGAAAACGTACTGAGCCAGATTTATATCTGTTAACTGGCAGATACAAACCCTCAATTTTCCATTATGAACAACCCACACAGCCACATGGTTCACTGTGAAGTATACACTTCAATAGGTTTTCTATGCATGGAACAGGTAAGAACATTTTTATGCTAAGAAATGTCCTGACCTGATTCTTTTTATACTCTGTATGGACAAACAAAGAACTTCCCTCTAGATCTTTTATGCAGATTCAATAATAACAACTTACAATAGCTGAGGAACTAGGATTTTATAAAAATTATCTTCAAGGATAAAATTTTAAATACTTGTGAATACATTCACGTTTTGTCAGAAGATGCTTCAGTTCAGGAAAGAAAAATTAATGCTTCACTTTATTACTGCTAATTTCACTTTTGCTAAATAGCACATATTCATGTAGTCACTCTTGTATAAAGAGTGTATTTATTTTCTTTTTAAAATAAAAGCCTATAATTACTTTAATGCTACAGCAGTCTGTATAACTGTACACTTAATAAAAGCATATTACAGAAATCTGCACATTTGGGCTCATAACTTGAAGTTTACAAATAGCACTGTAAAAACCCAGGGCACAATTTGTATTTGCAATATAAATGAATAATTATAAGTTATATACATAAGTGCAAGTGAACTAAAAAAGCTTTTCTGTCCTAATAGAATATTTTTCTTTGACTTGCTGAGCAGATTATAAACTCTATAAAAAATGTCTTCCCTTGGTGATAGAACATACAACCACATTTGCCAGGGTTTTTTTTTCATTTTCAGATCTCTAGGACGCCTATTTAACAAAAATTTTGCTTTTATGATTGATAGCAAGTTATGCTACATAACATGTCCCTGAATTGTATAAAATTATTGTGTACTTTTGATGGATATGTGGAGACAGGAACCTATATCAACACATATTTTTTGACAGACACAAATGAGAGAAGTAGAATATTTCCATACTATACTATACTATTTCAGTACCATTTATTTTTAATTTCTTCTTTGTTATAGTCCTTGTGCTGTTAGTTTTCAAATTTCCAGTAGTTTACTTCCATTCACCAGTTTCTTAAATGCTAGACATATTTTTGTTGCAGTTTAAAAAAAAATCTGGTTTCTAACCCTAATTTTTTTCTTTCTACTTTTTTTTTCTCTGTAAGCATAGCATTTGACTTAACTAACTTTAAAAATGATGAAATTCTTAAGGCTTTTTGTTTTGCAGAACAACTGCAATGTTTGCACTTAATAGAAGATTTTATTACAAGCTGCTATGCCGCGACACTGGCTGTCCGGCTAGCTGGGGATTCGCCAGTGCCTGGCACCCGCGCGGATGGGAGAGGATGGCGGAGGCTGCTCGCAGGCGCGGGAGGGTCGGCGAAGTCCCAGTTCAGGTTCACCAGACCCACCGGTGGTACGGGCACGCTGAAAGGAAAGAGGGAGGCAGAGGGGCTTCTCCTGGTAGGTTTATTCAGGCGCCAGGGTCACGCCGAGAAGCGAAGGGAAAAAGCCGCGAAGGGCAGTTACACAGGGGTTTTATCTTTTACAGAGTGGGAGGGGAGAATACAGAACACATCCAATGGTGCAGGAATGCGGGGTTTGAATTTTCGCGGGCACGAGTACAGAACCAATGGGAAGCATTGTGGGAGGGGAGGAATACCGTGGGGGTATTGGGGAATACAGAATTTTCCAACGGGAGAAACCAAATACAGGGGATGGGAGGGGATGGCAGTGGCTGGTTATGGGGCAAACCAACAACCTGCCATAGCACACCGCAACACTGCTATATTTAAATGTTACTGTCTCTATCCATCCACCTCAGACCCCGATGTTTCCTTACTGCCATTAGAGCAGGCATGCAGGAATAGAATATGCGACTACTCCATTTCACAGAGTTAGAACCAAATACAAATCAGATGTTAAGGAAGATGTAAGTGAACTACTCCAAATGGGCTTGGCAGAGGTCTGCTCACATATATCCTGTTCAGCTGCTGCCCCCTGCTAAGTGCAGAGAAAGGAATACAAGGACACGTAACAGAAGGAACAGACATACAAACGGGAACAAGAAACAGTAAAATAAAATAAAATCACAAAAAAAAAATCCCTGGCATGTAAGCCAGGCTTTACAATTACAATTTTATATATTTTTTTCATAATTTTTAATATATTTTGCTCTCCTAGAGAGAGCAAGGAGAGCTCCTTTGCTCTCCTCCTTTTCTCTGCTAAGAATTATTTTTAAAAGTCCTTGCCTTTTTACCAAATCTGATGAGACCTATAGAAAATCCTCAGTTTATACATTGTTCTGATTAACAGAGAAATGTCCTGGTGCTATAGGACAATTCACAATGAATTTAGTTTCTTGATCAGTGACCAATTGGAATATCCCCAAATCTAGAAATCTTTTCTTCCTATTTTCCTCCAAGTAAAATATGTAACTTCAATTTGACTATGATTTTGTCTGCTTCTTTTTTTTTTAATGAACTGACTTTGTCAAACCTTAGGAACACAATTCTTCAAATAACCTGATTTTATTATGACTTCTGATTCTTGTTCTTCAGGAGACCAGACCTGATTTTATCTGTAGCTAAAACCAGTTGTTTTACATTAAAAAAAAAAAATTAAATACACCATAATTGATGTTGAACAGATTAGAAATCTGCAGATTTCTATGAATCAATTCAAATTGACAGGTAAGGTTTGAGGAATAAAGACTTTAGAAACAGAAAGGCCACCAAAACATAAAATAAAGCATCTGGAATAGGGGAAAAGTTTCTGAAATCAAAAGCTCAAATGAGCCTAAGGACAGGAACAAGGTACAATAACAATCAAAGAGGGACAGTGAGAGACAGAAGCCATGAGGTGAGGCTGCACAGGAGAATGAAAGACAAGAGGAAAAAATAAATTACAAAGCACCAGAATAACCTGAGGACTTGATTTTTCAGCAGTGCTGAGCACTACTGCAAGTCTAGCCCCTAGTTCTTAACAGACTGGTTCATCACAAAAACTTGCTGAAATACCGGAAGGATTTATGCATTCACTTATTTAAAAAGCAGAAACCTACACAAAAATAACTTTACTCAGATTAAAGGAAGTGACATGTCTAACTAAAGCATCATAAATTTAATTGTCAGGTGTTAACTCAAAGGCACCAAACCTTAAGAGGGAATATATGTGTTTATTTTCAGCTTGAGTAGCTAAGCAACAGATAAGAGTGGCAAAATTATCTACCTTTATCCAGTGTTCACTGTCTTTCTGGGAATGGGTTAAGTTACAGAAAATTGTCTGTCTTCAAGAATGGCCAATATATTGACTTTATATATACATAATATAGCATTACTATAAATTAACCCATACAATTTATATAACTATAGCATAGTACAAGCACTCAAATTTGGCAGCTAAGTAAGTATTTCTCAGAACCATGGATCCATCATTAAGATGCTGTGGCTTGAGTTTATATTAAGAATTTTGCCAAGTGAAGCAAGTGAGGGGTTGCACTTTTAGCAATGCTGGAATAGTGTGAAATTCAAAAATATGAACTCTCAATTTTCAAAATTAGAATGAAAAAATCTGATTTCTGATTGTTTTCAAATTTTAATTTTTTTTATGTCTCCAAAATTCATACTCATACACAAAATTCCAAATATTATAAATAATAAGACATGTATATGAACAATGAAGCAGCTGAGCCTTACAGATCCAGGCAGTAAAAGCTGATGAACACAATGATGAAAATTTATGAAAGCCCATGAAATGCATGACAAATTTTGCAAATTGATCAGGTACTATGCCTCTTTAAATTCATAAAAGCGTAAGATGACAGCAAAAACTATAAATCATTGTGAAAAAAATTATACTGAGAAGCATATAAAAATCATGATGTCTTTCGTAAAAATATGTGCCCAAGACGTAGCCTAGTAGAAATAATGTATCTCTGATGATCTTTCCTTATTAGTGTAGAAACAGGATACTTGAAGTCTCCGAATTTTTTCACTTAGCCATGTGTTGGCTGTGCATAAGGAAGCAGTCTGTTTCAGTCTGAGCAGAGTTTTCCTGAGCAGCCCCACATGGTTTCTGGCTATCAATCTACCCTTTGGTTGCTCCCTGGTTTTCCTGCAGCTGCTTTGGCAACTGGCATCTCCTGCAATCCAAGTATATGGTGAAAAGTTCGACTACGGTACCAGAGGGTGAGCACTGTAACCTTCCAAGTTACTCTTAGAGGTTTCATGTATTTCTCTTTTATAAAAGAGTAGCAGCAATACTATTATTTTCCATACCTTTATCATAGGCAAAATTGTTCTTTCCATTTTGAAAAAAATGGAGAAGTACTGTGTTCAGTACATAATGAACACTGGAGCAGTTAACAGATTCCTGGAGCACACTAACTATGCTTTTTTTCTGTTTATCAACTCTGAAACAAATGAGGGAGACAAGCAATAGGATTGCATTGCTCCAAAGAAAACACTGTTAAAACAATTTTTTTCTTGTCCCATCCAATGACTTGTCAAATGCATCTGTACAAGTTACTGAACTTAGCTGTTACCCAGGTTAAACTGGCTCTGGCAATCTGAAAAAAAAAAAAAAAA
>VZRO01008060.1:152482-285336 GCA_013397915.1 Daphoenositta chrysoptera | reverse complement strand
TTTTTTGGTTTTTTTTTTAGAATTTATCACACCAGAGACAATTTGAGACAATGGTTGAGAATAAGCAGAGGCCAGTCTGTGGAACTAGTGAGTGAAATAGAAAATACCCATTTGCTTCAATACATTTATTCTCTGCCACTTTGTTATCTTTTACTTCAGAATTTTACTTTGTTATACAGACACAGAAACTAAGAGCATTCATGTAAAGTTATTTTGCTTCTAACCTAAGAAAAGGACTATTTCCATCTTATGTTACTAGCATGATGATATTCCCATCACCTAATAATGATTTTTTTAATGCCTGGAGACAAATTTACCTTTTGGGCTACCTTTTGTGAAAGAAATCACACCTGAAAGTGGCTGGTGATACTATCCAAAGATAGGCATTATGTTCCCAATTCTGTATAAGATATTTAGTAATGGAGAAAAAAACAGGACAGCACTTGGAGAAAGTACTATACAATAAATAGCCAGGTTGCTCATTTAAAATTATGTAACAAGAAAACTAATTTAATTCAAGCCACATTTAAATACTTAAAGCAACCTTAGCCAAAATATAATAGAATCATAGAATGGATTGAGTTGGAAGGAACCTCAAAAGGTCATCTAGATCCAACCCCCTGCAATGATATCTTCCACTAGACCAGGTTGGTCAAAGCCCCTTCCAACCTGGACTTGAACATTTGCAGGGATGGGGCATCTACAGCTTCTCTGGACAACCTGTTCCAGTGCCTCACTACCCTCTAAGTAAAGAATTTCTTCCTTCCCTCTGTAAGTTTAGAGCCATTCCCCCTGGTCCTATACATGTCCTTATAAAAAGTCCCTCTCCTGCTGTCTTGTAGGTTCCCTTCACATACTGGAAGGCTGCAAACGGGTCACCCCATAACCCTTCTCTTTTCCAGGCTGAACAACCCCAACTCTCTCAGCCTTTCCTCCATCCCTCTGATCATCTTTGTGGCCTCCTCTGGGCTTGCTCCAGCAGGTCCTTGTCTCTCCTGTAATGAGGACCCCATAGCTGGATGCAATACTCCAGGTGGAGCACATGGGAAGAATCACCTACAGGTACTATACCATTACAAATCGCTCTTGAAAATCAAAGGGCTGTCTCAATGTCACGTACGCACCCAACTTTTGCCAACCTGACTGCAGCAAAATAATTAACTTGGCAGTTTTATGATGAATTTCATTCTGTGTATCCTTTTAAGGACAATGAAACTCTAACTCTTTTGCCTCACCTTTAAACCACCCCTTCGGCTTTTAACCCACGTTGGTGAGTGCTCAGGCCTCCCCAGCGAGGGGAACGCAGCTTGAGAGGCAGACACGGGTGTGCATGTACCCAGTACCCACCACCACCACAAACCTTCCCAGCAGTCCTGATGCCACAGGGAGCAGGCAGGTGCCTCTCAGGAAGGCTGTGGCGGGCTCTGCCCCATGTCTCTGTGGCAGCAGCTCTCAGGTGGTGTGAGGGCTGCACCAAGAAAGTCCTGGTGGACAAGCCAGCAACAATGAGCCAGCAGTGTGCCCATGTGGCCAAAGAGACCAGTGGAATCCTGCATGCAGGTATTCCTGCATTAGGAAGAGCATTGCCAGCAGGTTGAGGAAGATGATCCTGCCCCTCTACTCATCCCTGGTGAGGCTGCACCTGGAGTGCTGTGCCCAGTTCTGGGTTCCTCGGTACAAGACAGGTAGCTCCTGGAAAGGGTCCTGCGGAGAGTTACAAGGACAATTAGGGGAGTATCTCTCTTAGAGGAAAGGTTGGGTGAACTGGGCCTGTTCAGCCTCGACGAGAAATGTCTGAAAGCAGACTTTATTCATATCTATAGATATCTAAAGTGGGCGGATGTCAAGAGGATGGAGCCAGGCTCTCCCTGGTAGTGCCAAGCAATTGGACACGAAGCAACGGGCAGAAACTGATGCACAGGAAAGTTCCACCTGAATACGAGGAAAAACTTCATTACTGTGCAGTTGACCGTGCACTGGAACGGATTGTCCAGAGAGGTTGTGGAGTCCCTCTCACTGGAGATACACCAGAACCGTCGAGATGCAATCTTGTGCCATGTGCTCTAGGATGACCCTGCTTGGGCAGGGAGGTTGGACCAGATGACCCACTGAGGTCCCCTCCAACCTGACCCGTTCTGTGAGAGGGGCGGCAGGGAGACGGCCCCCGGGGCCGGGCGGCCGAGACTGCCGGGCNCGGGGCCGCGCTAACGCGGGGGCCGTGCAGGCCGGAGAGCGCGGCGGGGCGGGTGCGCGGCGGTGCGACGGGGCGGCGGCCGGCGCGGATCCGCGGAGGGCGAGCAGGCGAACGCCGGAGCTGCTACATCCGGGCTGCGGCGGAGGCACCTGCCGCGGAGGGGGCCTCGGTGACATTGGGGCTCTGCGGTTGAAGGGGGAGGCAGCGCTGCGGAGCCTGCAGAGTTAGACCTTCGCCCGCACCCGCCGTCACCGCCATGGTGCTACGCGTAATCCTCACCCACGCGAAGAAGCACCCGGCCGTGAGTACCTGGGCCCGAGTACCCGGCCTCGGCCCCGCTCCCCCCTTCCCCTGCCGCCGCTCGGTGCCCCCGGCCGCGCCGGTCGCCTCCTCCTCGCCCATCCGTCCGTTGGCATTCCTGTGCGTGCCGGGTCCTTGGACCGGCCGGAGCTGGTTGAGCAGACACGGTCAGGTCCCCTTTTTCCTCCGGTCTCTGCGGCCTTGCTTGTGCTGCAAGGCTCGAGGTGGCCCTTCTGTTCTGGCGTATCAGTTTGCCCCACTCCCACTCTGATGTTTTTGGTTTGTAATCTGAGTACAGACGGTAGGGACTGTTCTGGCACTGGAGGGACGGATTTGTGTATCTCAGAAACGCGCGGTGACGGGATTTTTGGTTTGGTTTTGGTTTCTCTTGAGGTAGTAGTGTTTTTATATACCTGCCTCTTCATAGCTGCTGGTTCCTCAATGACCCCAGGGACGTCCTGCAAACAGGGATCTTATGCCAGGGGTTTAGAGGGCCACGCTTTTATGGCTCAAAGTCTGTAAGATTGTTCTTTGGTTTTCCATAACTGCAGTCAGAAGTGCTATGTATCAACACTATTTTGCTATATCATAGTATGATATTAAATTTTTTTTGTTGTTGCTACTCCAGTTGATCCCTCTGTTTGTGATCATTGGATCTGGAGGGGTTGGTGCAGGCCTGTATCTCATGCGTTTGGCGATGTTCAACCCTGATGTCAGGTATGTATCCAGTAGTCCCCAGTGCCAGTCCTCTTGCTGCATGTGTTATACTCCACTGCCTTGGTTTTTATGTTCCTGGAGCCCTTAATGTCTTGATCCAGTATCACCTGACATTAAGTGTGTGGAGCCTTCCTTGACTGGGAGATCACTTTGTTTACCGTGATATTTAGAGACAGCTGACAAAGGACAATGCCTTTTTCTGTGGAAACTTGCTTGGATGGGTGACTCCATGACCTAACAACCACAGTACACATAGGAATATTTTCTTTTTAAGTTTTAAGATAGTGTTAATACTCTCTCACATCTTGCATTTCTCTCAATAGCTGGGACAAGAAAAATAACCCGGAACCTTGGAACAAATTGTCTCCCAGTGACCAGTACAAGGTAAAATGACAAATACAGATTTTTAGGAAGCATAATATTAGAGGTGTAGCCTACTGCTTTAGGATGTTTGATTATATAGGAAAGTAGTTGAACAAGTAATGTGTTTGTTCTGTGCAGCATTTGTTTGTATCTAGAACCTTGAGCAGAGATGGCTGAGTTCGAGATTTAAAACTTTCCTAATGATGGTTGATAATGGGATGAAAGGAGTCTATATGAAAGCAGTCATATCCCTTGCACTGTAAGGAAAAGAGGAACTATATATGAGAGGAAGAATTTACTGGCTCATAATACTCAGAAATAAACTACAGGGAGAAGGACAAAACCCCTAATGTTCTGAACTACAGTTTTCTAAGCTCTAAGCTGTAAGCTGGTGACCTTTACTCATGAGAAGCACTGCAGGAAAATGTCAGTGTTTAACATAACCATGAATTCAGTTCTGCAGTTGATTTTTTGAATACAAAACAGTATTGTAATAGATGCAATAGAAATGTTCTTTAGCTGATACTCAGCTAATTTCATTGAACTAATGAGAAAGTGTGCAAAGATGTCTAAAACATTTGGTAGCTTACAGAAACCCTAGAATCATAGAATCATTTGTGTTGGAAAAGATCTCCAAGATTATTGAGTTCAGCCTTTGACTGAACAGCATGTTGTCAACTAGACCACAGCACTAAGTGCCATGTCCAGTCATTTCTTCTACACGTCAGGGACGGTGGCTCCACCCCCACCCAGGGCAATCCATTTCAATGTTTGACAGTCCTTCCAGTGAATAAATTCTTCCTGATGTCCAACCTGAACCTCACCTGATGCAGCTTGATGCTATGTCCTCTCATCCTGTTGCTGGTTGCCTGGGAAAAGAGGCCAACCCCTCCCTGGCTACACACTCCTTTCAGGGAGCTGTAGAGAGTGACAGTCTCCCCTGAACTTCCTGTTCTCCAGGCTGAACAACAGTAGCTCCCTCAGTCACTCCTCATATGACTTACTCTCTATACCCTTCACCAGCTTCATTGTCCTTCTCAGGACACGAATCATGTTTTAATCATGTTTTACAGAAGTGCTATTTTAGTGGATTGCTGTTAAAAGTATTTTATTATTCTCAAGCTACAAAAAAAGCAAACCTAGTGTGTTTGCAAAGCTAGTGTCTTGTTCGTTACCATATACTACTATTCCAATCATTGAAATAAGTAGAGAAACCCCACTCTTCCAAACATGAACAGATTGCAGTTCCCTTAAAAGTCCATGAAGAGCATTTCATTCTTTGTTTTCATTGCTGATTCTGGAATGTTGCTGGTTTGTAAATATCTAAACTCGGCAAATGCAGTGTAGTGCACTGCACAAATTCTTCTAAGGAGTGCATGACTTGTGTAGCGTTCCCCTTCTGCCTTAACATGCAGACACAGCCTCGGAGTTTGCCATATTTGGGGGTGTGTGTATCATTGGGGACATTCTTTTCCAAATCTGCACTGTGGGAAATGAAAAGGAGCTATACTCTAATTTGAGGATGACTCTTTACTAAAAAGTTCTTGTTATACAAGTCTTAGTCTTTGATGAGATTTTTTTCTATTGTAAACTTCTCTTTGTCGTATTAACTGACTCAGTCTTTTTGCGAAGAAAAGAGTTGAAGACCTGATCATTACTGTAGTTGTACAGAAAGCTGTAATTTGAATGTGCTGTAGGCTGTTTTGTTTTCTTTGAGAAAGTTAAAAAAAAGTAAAAATTGAATATAACTAAAAATAATCAAGCTAATAGTTATGTGGTTTTCTTCCTTTTGTTTCTTTAAGAAAAACTGTACTATCACATGCTTGATGTCAAGTCAGGCTGGGATACCAAAATACGCAGTTAGTCTGTAAACTCATTGTCCTCCGTCACTTTCCGGGTTGTTCTGGGTTGCTTGTGACAGGATCCAATTATAATAATATAAACTGAGTGTGTTAGAGGATCTGTTCTTACTTTCATTCCTCCTTGTCATCCTTTGCATCCTTTCTAGATGCAGCTACTTAAACCAAACTTGGCTTTTGCAGCACTTCTCTAAATGTTCCTTTGTGCCACTGTCTGTTCACAGACACTGTGCTTTGTGCCACTTGGAGAGCTGGCTTTTGCTTTTAGTATAGGTGAGCCATAGATTTTGAGCAAAATGGATAAACTCAGCAGTACAGTAAGAAGTTTGTCTGAGCGGACTTCTAATTCTGGGATTTAAGAAGAGATACTGTGGGTTTTCTCTAGTGGAAGACATGAGCACCGCCTCATTTTAAATGCAGAGCTTCTAATACTGGGTGTAGAATTCATATTAAAAACTTACTGCTTATCAAAAGTTTTTATTTATTATTGTCCATTTCACAGATTCAAAATATAATTTCAGTTTCCAGACATGAGTTCAATGATGCATATTTTCAGTAAATACCAGGGAAAATGTGTAGTCAAGCTTCTTAACTAATATTTTTTCCTTTCTCTTTTCTAGTTCTACTCGGTTAATGTGGACTACAGTAGACTGAAAAAGGACCGTCCTGACTTCTGAAAACACAATCATGTCCATAAGCTGCACAGAAAGGTCTTCCGGAAGCCATCTGCACAAATGTCATGCTTAATCATCCAGGAAATAATGAAATTTGCCTCACACAGCACTATGTTATGTGTTTGAAACTGTTTTGATGAGGCTTAATAAATGTTTGAAACTTGAAGTGTCTGTTACTTCATTTTGCAAAATGACGGTATCCTCCTGCTAACAGTTTCTGCTGTATGGTTTGTCAGTAAGCAAAAGCCAGTTTATGTTTCCTGGACAAGAAAGCAAAGTTGTTGTGATGGGCTTAATGCTCAGCGTGTTGATCTCAGAAAAATAACTGCATACTCACATAGTTACACCAAACTTCAGGAACTTGAAGGCATGTATTTTTATGTGTGCATATATTTTTTTTTTAATTGCACCTGAATTTATCTACTTGCAGCTTTAAGAAGTTTTGGTTGCAGGAAAGTCAATGCCAACAAGTCGTTATCCATCAGGGAGGCAGCAGATGTTGCCGTATGTTGCTGGAGGGAAGGAAAAATAACCTTTGAGCTCTCCAAAAGGTTTTGTTTCTTTTCTTTATTTTGTTTTTTTTTTGTTTCAAGTCAAGCAGGTTTTTTTAATAAAAAGACAACTTTCAATATTTAAAAATTAAAATTCTACAAACATTCTCAAGATTTCCTGTGGATCACAGCTTTAAGGAAGGGAAGCACATAGCAGAAGAGGGTACAGGTTTTGGGACATAATTAGCTATTTATGTAAGAACAAAATTACCTTTTAGAAAGGGCAAAATCTTACACTTTAGTACTTGGCTCAGTCTTGCTATGGGAAGACTAAAAGAAAATATCTTTCCAAGTCTGTAACTTACGGTAGGTTCTTTGTGCTTCACTGTGAACATCTGGCATTTCCTTGGGTAAGGGATATTAATTCTGGACTATCTGACAGAGTACAGCTGTTCTTATCTTGATACTCTGCTTAGAGTAGACTCCAAGAATGTAGATAACTATAGCAACTATTACAAGTAATAAAGTCAAATTAAGCAGCAAGAACTTTTAGTGGAGAAGAAAAGCTCTTCTGTGGTAATTGCAAAATAACAGATATTTGCAAAGACTTCATATTTTATATGGAAAAATCTTGAAGCTGTATGGGTTCATTTGGTAGCAGTTCAGATTATCATTTCAATATGTACTGAACTGGTGGATTCACTCACAGTTTTTGTTTGCTTGTTTGAGAGGCTCATGAAGTGTGAATAAGAAAATGTGTGTTATGAGAGATGTGATTGCTGTGGTGGGCAAAGCCTGTAGGTATATTCCTTGGGGAATGGTTGCTCTCTGGATCCAAATAGAACGTTCTGTTGCAATACTTCAGTTTTAAAAGTATGTTGTGTAAAAATGAGAAGTGTGTTTTTTAACTTGCTGGCTGGCACTTTGGATTTTACCTCTTCAAATACAGATTCTCTGGACATTAAGAAAGACCTATATCCAGGAAGTAAACCCGATTCTTAATTGAGACAAGATTATTCCTTTGGTGCACAGCTGACGAAAGCATAGGCTCATGCCTTTCTTAATAAAAGCACTTAAATGCATATTTCAAATATATTTAACAAGTACTTGAACTATTTAAATCTTTAAATACAGATTGACTAGAAAACAAAAGGCAATTAATTCATTGTTACTTGTCTTTGCTCATTACAGCATACTTGCTCCTAAAAATATACAAAACTTAGTCTTCTAAGTTTAACTATTCTAGAAGTCATTATCCTGAAAGGACACTTCCTCCTTTTTCTTTTAGGGGTATACTTCTGTCCCATGTTAAATGTAGTGGACTATAGTCTCCATTACTTGCCAAACTTAAAAGTCTTGACAAGAATCTTTAAAACTGCTTCTTTAAAATCATCATATACCTCTTTCTTCATGAAGCCAAAGATGGTATTCCGTGAAGACAGCATGAAGAAATTACTACTGTTTGGATTCTTAGGATTCCATCTTCTTATATTTATCTTTGGCTATTAACTTTTATGAAACAATGAAATCCCATCCTTAGTAGGAAAAGTGAAATACTTCATTAATGCTGTGGCTTGTAATTTTGTTTGAGCAGATATATTATCTGAGAGAGACTGATAATCTGCTGTCTTAGTTTTCAAATGAGTTGAATATAGATGCTCGATTTCTGATTGTGGCAGATTTTTTTGGAATGGTCACTGTGGACCTGGTCTTCATGTCCTTTTCATGAGCAACATACAGAAGATTCATCTCTTATTTTTGCAGTGCAGCACTGTGCCTGCCAGTGTCAGATTTCTGTTAACAGAGTTATTCTGTGCCTCCTTATCAGTGGTCCTGATATGCAGCATGGTGATTAAATCTGAAATTAGTTCTGCCCATCTAGGATAGAAAGATTTACATGTTTCTGTAGTTCTGGCACGTGAACACATGCTCCATGCAGCATGTTGAAAAAATTTTTATTTGCCTGCAGTAAGGAAAGCTCCTTGCGGTATAAAATATCTAGCTGCCTCCAAGAAATTAGAAGGGTGTGCCTGATATTAAAAGAATAATTTAATTTTTTGGTGGGATTTATAGCCAAATGTCCCCTGAGGAATACATTTCAGATCTGTTTTCAAGCTCTGCTTTACCTTTAAAGCTATTTTGACACATGACTATTGAATGACCTTTAAACTAAGGAAATGTACGTTTAATGCTGATTCGCTTGTAATACTTTGTCAGGAAGAAAGATTGAGAAGTTATTACAGGAATTTTAAAAATGCGTTTTGAATGAGCTAATCGAAAAAATTAGAGATGTGGAAGTGCAGACAAAGTTACTGTTTCTAGTGGCTGCCCAGCCTTACTATGGAATGAGCTACAGAACCATTTATTTGGGACAAAGTGAAGCATGACAGGTCTGTGACAACTACAGAAAACAGGTGTTCACTAGCATCATTGCCACAGTAGGTTTTTTTTAATATTATTTAATAGAAAACTTACTCTTCAATTCTGTCTTTTGAAATCCAGACGTTGGTTGACTTCGTGCTGTTGTGATCCATTCACTTTTCCTTAGAAGTGATCTTGACATCAGTATTTAGTCATGAGAAGTTTCTGTGAAGCTCAAATCATTTAATCTCCTCCTCTGATCTTTAAGCTTCTTAAGAGTGTCTCTGGACACTGCTATGATGGCATATTTCCCAAATGTGTGCTAATTCTGGTACTGTGCAGTTTGGAAGAAATTTGGGGTTTTTTTTTTCAATAATTTCAAAGTGCTACTATCTGTGGTTGCTAAGTCTTAACACTTTCTTAGTAAGGATGATATGAACCAGTACAGTGCAAGAAAATACTCAACTCTTCCATTCTTCAGTAGCAAATCCATTTTTAGCACCCAGAGAAACATTTACCTGAACCAGAAAAATAATTTGCATTTTTTTCTTTTTCCTTTTTTTGAAAGTTTCATTTAAATGAATCAATAAAGTAATTTTAAGACTTTCTAAGCTAACATTATGCTCACAGTTACAAGGTGAAGAACCTAAGAGATCACCACACTTGTTTAATTTTCTTTTCTATTTTCAGTCAGAATCAGTGATGCTTTAGGTAATGTGAAATGTGAACATGAGTGTGCAAGTAAATGCAAGAAAAATGTATTCAAACTTTTGATAGTTTGCTATCAGCATTTACCTGACATTCATTTGCTACTAGAACAGACAAGACTGGCAAGTAAAACTCCTGCAAGAGCCGCAAGTTCTGAAGATGATCAGAAAATTGGTTGTTAACACATGGCAATGCATACATTACAAAGAAAAAAAGAAATTCTGCTGGTAATATTCATGGGTATTGTCGATGCTTTATAACAGCCACCTAAAATAATATTTCTGGGGTCATTAATTTGAATTACTTTGGACAAAATAATGCACTACACCATTTACAGTTCATCACTATAATGTAAAGACAACTTTACAAGAGAACTGCACAAGCCATAATCCAATAGACAAATTTATAGACTTGTTTTTTTCACATTGGAAGCAAACTAACTATGAACATGAAATGTTTTCTAATTTTAGTTTCTCTACTGCAGGCAAATGAAACAAACTGCTGAGAAGGTAATGAAAACAGATTACTTAATGGTGAAAAATCTGAGTGCCATTCTTTTTCTACCAGTGGTGCCACTGCTGGAATTTAATTGAGTGCCACCAGTGTGTCTGAATGACGATTTTGATCCTAGCTGTTTAAAAATAGGGTTGAATCTAATAAGATTTCCTCAGTACTGATAGTTTTTGGTTTTTTTTCCCTACACTGAGAGCAGGAAGATAGCAGAACTCATTATTAACATGAAGAAAGAGGAATTTCATCCCAGTTTCAAACTTCCTGCTCTAGTTCCACTTACACTTCATAATAGTCTCTAGGATTTTATTAGAGTGTTAACAGGGTAATTTGCTTCAGATGTTCTTATCCTCATGTTGTGTCAAACAAATTTAACTTCCTAGCTTTTTTTGGAAGCTTAGGGGAGGAAAATTCAGGCTAGCAATAATGTGCTTAAAATGACCAGGGATCATTGAAGCTTTTTGTTTTGCATGTGATAATCATCTCTCTCTTACCCCTTTATAAAAGTCCAGGTAAGGTCAGGAAGTACACCAGGAGACAAAAAACCAGCAACAGACGTGATGGAATAGGCAGATGGAACTGCATCAGGTTTTACATCAATTACAGTAAGTTCTTGGATTTGGTGCAGGAGCTTTCTTAGCTTATGTCCTTCAATTTCTGCACATATTTGGCAATGCAGAAGTTGTTTGTTACACCTGCTGTGACTGCTTGGCCTATTAGGATGCAGTGAGAATTAGTCTGAGAGTAAAGAAAAAAGCATGATATTCCAATGGGCTTAAATTACTGCACAAAATAAAAAAGCAGTAGCAGAATAACTACAGAAGAAGATCTGATGCATCTTCTGAATTTAGATTACTAACGACAAGTTTGTATTAGTGCCGTAGTGTGAAATAAAAATAAAAACAATTTTATGGCTAATTTTGAAAACAGCATTCTTTCTTTCTGCATTACTTCATAACAGCACAATTTCTAAAACATTCCAACAATGTAAAATAAACATGTGAACTGTGTCTGAACTGTGTGTATTTTAATTTATGCTTTTTTAAAATGACTTCATTCTCAGTAACCATTTATATTATTTTAAGCTCATAGTATTGTATGTCACAGCCTATCTTACTGTTTCTGAACAGAACTTGTCTTATGCTTTCAAACTGGAAAAGGGTTTCATCTTTCACCTTAAATTTAATTTTATTTTTATCTATGAAAATCAAACACCTGCATCACCAGAAAGAGTTTTTCAGCAGATTGTTGCTCAAAGCATTGGAGCAGGTATCCTGTCACTTCTGTAATGAAGTGTATTAAAGCCGGCAGTTGGGTATGACTCTCCCCAAAATAAGGGGAGACAAAATTTCCAGGAGATGTTTTATGCTGGTGGAGCAACATCTAAACATGAAAGAACTCTTATTCATGGTTGGATGGATGGATTGTGAAGAACCACCACCTGACCTGCTTTTTATCCAGGTCCCTGGCAAACGTTTGCTTTTGTCAATCCCTGGCAGAGGGGAATAAGGTCAGGAGTTGACTAATGGCTCAGAATACAACAGCTGAGTACTTAAAAGTGGTCTAGGCTGCCATGCAGTGTTTACAGAGTGAGGATAAAAAAGATGACTCAAACCTTTCCTGTTTCCCATATAAAGCAAATCTTTCTCAGCAGGCCTGGTAGCTGGAGCAAAGATTAGAATTTTACAAATTCTACAGTTTACTAACCTGCGCTTGGGCTGATAATGCATAGAGAACCATGAACAAAGTTAAAATGAGATCCTCAAATTAAGAGTATTTTGCCAAGTAACTATTTCCACCACAGAGCACAGTATGCAGTGGTCAGGCAGTAGACATGATTTATATTGTACATAGCAGTAGACCTCCTAATCCTGAAGTGTAGGTGCTTGCCCCAGCAGTTGAATGAGCCATGTAGCTGCATTTACTGGCTCACGGAGCTTAAACAGTCTGCTTCAGGAGCAGCGGAGCTCTTCTGAATGAAGCTTAGTATTGCATTACCTACCTGTGTGCACATTAAATGCAAAATAAACAGTTCGATAGTGTATCTGAAATTCTATTGGGATGTATTTTACTGTTTCTCAGTCATTACAGAGAGCTTTTATGTGAGAGAAGAATGAGCTTTTGGAGACCCCAGAAAAAGATATTTGTTACATCCAAAGCAAGGAGAATGGAGAGACAGAAACAAGCAGCCTACTCACTCAGGCATAGAAAAGCAGAGGATGTAAAATGTGCAGTGGAAGTATAATGAATTCCTCCATTACAAATTATTGTCACAGGGAAATGTTTTTGTACATGAATTCTGACACAGAAAATTGGATGGATTTTTTTGTTTGTATGTCGCATTTATTGAAAATGAGAAAAATCTCAGTGACAGCAGTATATAAATGTGTATAGGTATATTGCTTAAGATCTCAATTTTTCTTGTCTTCAGACTTTATTCTCTCATTCTTTCCTCAGCTAGATAGCCAGGGTTTCTGCTTACTAGCCTGAGAAATCCACTTCACTCATATATCTTCCTCTTGTCAGGAGCTTTCCTTCTGTGAGGCTATGCTATTTCCTGACATGCTGGAATCACTGGTTACTTTTGCGTTAAAAAGAAATAGCACAATACCCCATCAACATCTCATTACAGCTGGGTCACCAGATTTCTAAGTAAGCAGAAAAGTTAAGTGATCCAAGTAAAAATCTTTAGAATATGCAATAGAAACCTCACTTGACATCAAAGTGTTTACCAACAAATGGATGATCTGATGGAAGCCCGATCTCTCTGAAAAATAAGGGATCTCATATCCTGGGCAGAACAATATCACTGTACATTAAATAGATTAAATATTGTTACCTCTTTCAAGACTGTGAGTGTGTTATTTGGTAGTATAAAACCAAATAAATGTAGTGCCACATACAGAAAAAATATAGTAAATATTCAACTTAAAAATGCAACTTACAAAGGTATTTTGTATAGTTTTGTTTTCTACTGAAATACTGTTAATACCAAGTGGAGCACTCTGTAGATCCAGAAGGGACACATATGGTGTTACTTGCTTCAAACCAGATTCTGTATTATTGTACAAGGTACCTGTTGAAATTAAAAGAGTTCCCCATCAGCTGCAGCAGGCTTTGTATTAAGAGCCTGCTGACTATTTTAACTTCTGTGAGGAAGGAAGGAATGTCCATGATGATATTTTCATATCACTGTGGTCAAGTGAAATTTTGTGATTGCTTACAATGAGATCAACATTTCCCTTTAGGACTGGATTTTCAGTAGAGCTTGGTGGGGGTGCAGTTGATTTTCTCCATAGTAGCGGGTATGAAGCTGTGTGCTGGATCTAAGCTGGAAACAATGTTCATAACAGGGATGTTTTAGCTGCGGCTGAGAAGGGCTTGCACAGGGTCGAGTCCTTTTCTGCTCCTCATCCCACCAGTGAGCTGGGGGTGCACAAGGAGTTGGTAGGGGAATAGAGCTGGGTCCTCTCATCTGAACAGACCAAAGGGATGTTCCACACCATATGGCGTTATACCCAGCATGTAAAGTTTGGGAAGAAGCAGAAAGAGAGGGATGTTTGGAGTGATGGTGTTTGTCTTCCCAAGTAATGGTTAGGTGTGATGGAGCCCTGCTTTTGTGGGATGGTTGAATACCTACCTGCCCAAGGAAGCAGTGAATTAATTCCTTGCTTGTGACTTCTGTTCCATCTGTTAAACTGTCTGTATCTCAACCCATGAGTTTTCTCATTTTTACTCTTCTGATTCTCTCCCCCATCCCACCAAGGGAAAATGTGAGAGCAGAGGTGAGGGACTTGATTGCCAGATGGGGTTAAACCATGATAAGTAGAGGTGGTTCATAAAAGCTGCTTTACAAATCCAACTGTCAGAGAGAACTCTTAGAGCTACTTCATATACTTACTATTTTGTACATGCACACAAATACATTTAAATTTAGCAAGTTCAGTCATCACACAATTTTTTGACTCAGTGACTTTAATTCTGTAGAATGCATACTATTTTGCATTTTATCTCTGTTTCCTAAGCCAAATAGACCTTGCTTTTTTTTTAGCAATCTTGACTATATTAATTTTCTTAGGACTAATTAATGCATGCAATTTCCAACAGAGAAGAAAAATTAACTTCTGATTTCTAATGAGAGGTGTATTTGGATGTCTGGCTAATGCTGTCAGTTTAAGTACCATACGGCTCGCTTTCAAGTACACCCTAAGCCTTAAGAAAACTTATTCAGCAGAATCCTGTGCCCCACAGCAGTGTGACTTTGGGAAAGCAAGCCTGTTTTTTCACACTAGTAGCAGTCCAGCCACGACCATAGCACACGGCATCTGTTCAAGCTAGTAGAGGTACCTCACACTGCCGTGAGGCCACGGCTGCTGGTGTCCAGGCTTCCTAAGAGCCATCTCAATTACTGTAGTGCAGCATTACCCTCTGTCTTGTGAATTTATGTGGTCTGGAACATACCTTATGATTTTAAAGGGCAAGACTGAGGGATTTAGACCAATTCATGAAAAAAGAACCATGGGAATTCTGTGGTTTTGTGCTTGCAAACTAAAAAATGCAAACAGGACAAAGAACATTACAAGTAAGTGATTCGTTTGTACATCTGTGAGTATAAAATACTTTCTACCAAAGTGTGCACATATATGCACACAGTGTGAGATATATATTGATATAGTACACACACATGAAATATTTTTTAATATTTGCACTTCACATGATATGTTCCGCATTGATATGGTGACATTCATGCAGCAGTACAGAGCTTACATATCCTATGATAGTTAAATGGCATACGGGGTTCTCTCCTTCATGAGCATGGTGTGTCCTTTCGCAGCTGAATCTCTATAGGGATATCATTTATTGAAGGAGAGTCACTCGTGTTGTGGAAGCAGAAGGCAGGATTTCTCGGCTGAGCTCTGTGTTGCTGGGGCTGGAAGTGGTCCACTGAGTGCTGTGCTGCGCCAGCCCTTCAAGCCCTTCCAGCTGCACATACATCTGTGCATCATTAGGGTAGGGGAGGCTACTGCAGTCACCCAGTGGCTGTTTGTGAGCAGCTCTCTTGCCATTTTATTGCCTGGAATGGAAAATTTCTCTTTATCTTCTCTCCACTGAGTTCCCAGTTGTGTGAGGTGTGTGAGGTGCAATGACAGTGATTATGCTCATAATGCATTTCAGGCAATAAGCCTATTTCTTAGTGTGTTTTAATATTCCATGTTGATATTCCAGCATGCTTGAAAAGCACATCTTGATGGTGTTTATTATTATTTCTCCATTCTTGCATAAAATTTATGATTTTCTAAGTAAAGGAGGACTCTTTATCAACATTCTTTTAGACACAATGTTGCTATTCTGTTGAAATGTTTTTCATCTTGCTGTCAAAGGTTCTTACTTGAGAATGGATCTATTTCACACAAAATTTTGGGGTGTGGTGATGTTATGTTATAAATGGCAAAGCTTTATTATAAAACCTTAGTTTCTTAAAGTGAGTATTTTCTATGAACAGTCAATGCAGGCATAAGTGTGGATTTATCTACATAAATTTTAAGGACATTTTACTTAATAGTAAAAAGCCATCTATCTAGGTATTTAGGAGTTTAACAAGTGTAGCAAAAATAGGCGTCATCATATTCAGTGCACTGGGATGACATAAAACTGAAAAGGTTTGTATTGTGGCTAAAAGTTACAGGTAAAATTTACTGTTACTTTAAATGGGGCCAAGATTTCTTTTGGAGTTATTTAAAAATCATTAGTGGAAGCTTTTGCAAGCTGAACTAGTGTTTGCTTAATCCTTTAGTTTTCAGTGGAGAAACATTTATGAAACATGCATGAGATGTCTGATTCTTGGCAGGAAGAGTCCTGGCTGGTTTTTTTGCTGCAAAGCATCTCAGCCTTGGCAAAACAGGAGTAACAGGCTTTAAACAGATTAATAGTTTATCTGATTTAGTGATCATCTTGCTTTAGGATAGAGTTAAAACCATCAGAATCCTTTCTTGATCTTACTCGGAAAGCATAAACTGAGAAGTGAGAAAGCTGCTTTTAGTGCCGCTGTGCTATCGCTGAAATTAATGTTGTTGGGTGTTACTGTGGTTTACTTTGCTTACTGCTTGTTCTAGGCTAGCCCTATTTTTGCCAAAAAGTATATATAGAGTATATCTAGTACATATACTTGTATGTGTGATGTTTTATCTTGCAATAGCTTTTGAATACAATAAATATTACAAAGGAGAACTTTGAAATCCTGCTTTTTTATCATCTTTCTGTTGTTGTTTGGTTGGTGGGGGTTTTGTTTGCTTTTGTATTCAAAAATAATACCTGTTTAAGAAACATGCAGTCTACAGGGAAATATCCAGTTCTGGCAATTTCAATCTCAATTTTTGTATGATGTTTTTAGTTGCTAGGTATTCTTTGAATACACTTGTGGTCCTTGAGATCAAAGAGTTAGAGGCCATGTCTTTTTTGTCAGCTGCTAAATTCTCCTTAACTTCCCTCCCATTTACGTGGTGTACTATGGAGTTTTAGAAATTCCACACTCCACCAGCAGCTATAAGTCTTTATCCCTGTGTTTATTCAATCTATTATTCAAAGACTCAGTTTTAAACATTTGCACTATGACAGCTTCAAGATCCAAGGCATAGTCCTGACACTAGACTGACCTTTCCAAAAGAGTATACAGTCTGAATAAATAAGATAGAAAGGAGCTGGAGAAAGAGTGCATGTTAATCTACAAATACAAAAATAAAAGTGACAATTTTGTACAACAGAACACAATGATACTTTTGTTTAATGGATTGCTTCACTTTCATTTGCTTTCATTTATTGGGCCTGCCATATGGCCACACTTTTTCTTCACAACCAGTGATATTATCTGCTTTTCTGTGCCAGTGTCCTAGCCCTTGAGGTTGTTTATCCCTGAAAAAAGAGAAGATCAAACTTGTAATCCACTGCAGCAATAGTCTTCCAGACTCAATCAGATTTCTCGTTAATCTCCTTGACAAGCATGAGTGTAGCTTCCTGTGCCTGAAGAAAAGCTTAGAGTTCACCAAATCTCTGGTTTCCAGCATGGATGGTTATAATTCTCACTTTTGAACTCTGACAGCTTAAAACACCGAGTTGGTCCAATTTATTTTTAACATTAGAACTGATAAACATTTGTAAAATTACCTCAACCCTAAACTCACCATTGTGGACATACTGTGAATAAAAAGAGTAGGAAAGATAAGTTAAATAGATTATACATAGAGGCAAGTGTAGTGAATAAAAAGAGGTGGGGGGAAGGAAGAAATGAGTATTTTATTATTTTTTACTTGATTTTAAGCAGTTTCCTAATTACTAGAAAACAAAAATCCAGCTGATAGTATAGATGTTGAAAAAGGCTTCTAGACCTGCAGAGGAATAAAAAGAGGTTCTATTTAAGAAACTGGGACTCTGAAGAGCACTTTTGCATGAAGGTTATGCTCAGCACCACCCTTACACAGAGTGAAGTCCTATACAAGGCTCATATAGACTTCCTTTTCTGGTGTTGCATTATTTCCTATCCCAAGCAACTCCTTCTATGAGGAAAAATGAAAATATTATTATCTAGTTGAGTACAAAATGTTCAGGCAATAACCAGAATTTCATTGTTATATTATAGACAAATCCAGTTACTATTGCAGAAACAGAAAAACACATAGTCCTTGAATATGAAGTTGTAAAAAAGTCTTCCGGCTGAGAAAAAGATTCAAAACATTTCCTGTAGTGTCTGTACCATTTACTAAGTATAAACTGGAGTAGCTAATAAATTGTGGGTAAAGCTGAGAATCATTTGTCAAGGGTCCAACAGAAATAGGAAGTTGATTATTTTTCCACTGGCCTTGTGTACCTTAAACAAGGTACATAAAACCAAAGTCACTGTAAGACATCCCAAAAATTGTAATTGCATGCAGATAGTCTTTGCCCTTATCCACTGTTGGAAGGGGGAACTCAGGAGAAAACTGCATGATAAGCAGAGCTGTTGGATACCTGGCCAGGATCAAGGGCTTTCTTTCCATTTCCAGGGGCTGTCAAGGTGGGGAAAAGTGCAATAAATTTTTGTTCATTTACTCTTTCTCTTTGTGTGAGAAATGGAAAAACTGAAAGCTTCATGGTGAGTTTTTACTCTTTTAAGTGAAACCTCAAGGAATCATATATTGAATTCTAATTAAGCAGTGATTTTAGGTGTACTTCTTCCTGATAAACTTAGGAGAATATAAAACTTAAACTTCTGATAATTTATTTCAGTATTTTAAAGCACTCCATTTTATACCATGCATAAGGCAAAACAGGAAATAAGGTAATCCTAGCACACAAACTTACAAAATTGTCAGAAATGTGTTGTTTTAACTGTGATTCAAACCAAAATAGTTAGATACTAAAAATAATTGTGCTCTTTTAAAATAATAGTTGCACTAAAATGTAACCAATTACTATAAGTCAATTTATTAAGGAACTCAATAATTTTGGTTCTTTTTAGTTTCCAGAACTTATTGATATTTATTACTTGACTATGTAAGTATCCTGTGAACTGTAGCTGCCTGGGTCAGTTTTTTTGTGGATGCCTTAGGACTCTGTTTACACAGTTTCGTGTTCAGTTCACTCTGTGTTTACACAGTTTAGTGTGGCTCAATAAAACATTACTCAGCTTAAAATTTTGAAACTTGCAGATTACTAAATACCTTCAAGGTTAGTCCAATCAATGAAAGGAATTCACTGTATTAATTTCACTTCTCATATTAGGAATAACGTTTATGAAAATGGCAAATGTAGTCTGTTAACATTTTATTTAGAATGCTATGTAAAAATATATATACACATACATTGCCATCAAGGAATACACTGTGTATACAATATTTGGGGCCCTGGATACGTGCAGATATTCAAGGTTCAGGTGAGCCTCTGTTCTAGAAATGGATAGAGCTAGTACAATTTTGTCTGAAGGGGTAGGATGACATTAAATAAAACAAGCTGAAAACTCCTTTATAAGAAATATCTTTTTTTTCTTTTTTATCTTTCATACTTGGGATAACACAATGGTTCCACCTAAATTTTCAAAGCTTTGCTTGTGGTAGAGTCTCACTAATCTTGTTAAAGTCAATGAGAGCAGTGTTTCTAAATCCCAAGTAACTCCTTGGAAGTTTAGCAATTATATCAGATATCCTCATCAAGAGGATGACCATACTGGAACTCGTTAGGGAGAGAGTGGTAGCTTCATCACCAATCTCAGCATTTTGGAAGGAAGAAAGGAAATAAGTTAGAGCTGCAACATATAGATGAATTTACTGGTCCTATATGAGTAGATAGATGATCCATATATATTGATATTAAAGCCACATAAGAAATGGTATAATAATTTGTAAAAACTCTCATTTAATAGGGGATGCTACCTTTTCTTCCCAGGAATTCCGTTACTATTTATTTAGCTCTTAAAAAGCACGAAGCTGCTCTAAGGGTAGTGATAGTAGTAATAATAATAACAACAGTCAAAAAAACTTGCCACTCAAAAGTTTTCTCTTTTTTTCTCTAATTCAGTATTTATATAAAAATATTTTTATGTCAAGCAAAAAGATCAGCCTGACTCTCTATGTTAAGATTGTTGTAAGGAGCTAGGGAGAAGGAGGTGGGGGAAAGGTTATAGTCAGAAGCTTGGCAGTGAGACATGAGATGGAGAGTTAGGTTCTGGGAAAATAACATCTTCTGTTCTCTAATACAATTTTCTGCTCACAGTTAGAAATGACCTTTTCTGTGATTCTGAAAGTATCCCATTGAAGTCCACTTATTCCAGGAACAATTTATTTGTTTGCTATACATTTGTAACGAATATTCACATTTAAATAAAAAACTCCCTAACATTTTTGAACTTTCAAGTGCATGAATAAAAGCAAGTTATTTTGTGAGCTGTAGAATTATTAACAACTCATTTCCTACAGATTTTAATGCTGTCCCCTAACTCTTCCAAGAAAAGTGAGCCCAAGTTTTCCATCATCTCATGTCATGCACCAGAAACACGTGCTGTGGCTAGCCAGGGTCCTAGATGTGTGCTTGTGTGGCCATCTGTCAGATTCCAGCCACAGTCAGTAACTGTCTCCTTCTGTCTGAATTCCTGTCTCCCTTACATCAGAGGCACTTGTTTGGGTGTCCTCCTTCCAGCTGACAATTTTAATGAAGTTTTTAGTAATCTAATCATTGTAGAAACTTAAGCCAGTCTCCATTCTTGTAAAAGTGGATCAACAGATCTACATGTTAGCAGAGAAGAAGAGATAGGAAGATATAAAAACAAATTCTTAATTTATTTTGCATAAGAAACCCTTACTTTATTTCAAAAGTTGATTAGAAAAAAAAGCACAATCAATTACCAGAAAGATTTTATTTATTTAGTTCCAGTCTAAGTTGAATCAAACATAATGGTATTCCTTAAGCTCTGTAAGCATAACAAAAAGCTTCGCAGCAGTGGGGAGAGTCTACTAGATTTGGATTTTAAGATTGGAATAGTAAGTAATAAGAACATATTGTTGTGTGGAATTTGCTTTACTGGAGGATAATTTGGTATTTCACAGAGTTTCTAACCCAATGGGCCTTTACCTGGAGTCATTTGTCATTCATTCAGCTTTCAGGAACTGGTGTAGCATTATACTGCTCATAATCTATTAGCTGTTTTCCTGGAGACCCCTGATTCTAACTGAATCATGATGTCATACATGAGGCATCAGACCAATATATTTTGAAGAGTTATGTCAGAGAAAAATAGTTCCTACATCAGCAAAATGTTCTTTATTGTATTCTGATGCATCATTGCTACCAAGTTTTCCATTCAAAGTCAAAGTAGTAGTGAAAAAATTGATCTTTTGATTATTTTAATTCCTTTACTAAAATATCAATGTTTAGTCTGTGCCCAAACTACAAACAGAGATTTTTTGTTGTCATTGTTCAGGGAATTTCTTGATTAATTTTTTGTATAAAGGTCTCCTCTCTAAGTACAATATAAAATATACCCAATGTGGCATCTTTCAGGGGGAAGGACTGAAGAATGCCATTCTCAAAGCAGCTCAGAGCTTTTGATCCTTCTAGCCTCCTTCTTCTTTACAGAAATAATGAAAAACATCAGGGAAAAGTGCAATGTAGATCTGGAATTAGACTCCTACCTTGCTACAATCTCCTTTCAAGTAGTTGTAGAGAGGACTTCACAAACATGTGTGGTGATACCACGATCAGGTAGTTTTTAATTGCCTAAGGCCACTCATAAACTTACTAAGTGCTCTTACTAAGTACTAATCCAATGCTGGATTGAATTTCAAATGGATTTGAAACAGAATCATTGTACTCCTTCATGCTTTTCATCAAGTATAGAGATTGTAGAGATTGTGCAATATAAATGTGAAGTCTACTTAAAAAAAAAAAAGTAATATAGAAATTCTTTGTATTGAAGCTTTTATGAAAAAAATATTATTTTATTAGTCTAAAATAAGTTGGAAAGAAACAGCAAGTGCAAGAGCTCGATAGCAGCTAAATATGCTGAAATACCTCAAGGCCATCATCATTCCATGCACAATTTTCAGCACAGATTCTGGCATCCTACACAGGTAACAACACTGTGGGCGCATATGTCCAGTCTGACATACACACCATAACAAAACCATCAGCTCTCAAGTTATACTCAAAAAGTGTGATGTGCAGACCACATCCACAGAACCATTCTCACTGCTATCCTTGCCCTATGTTTATCCAAAATATGCAGCTACAGCTCTTCACTCTTTTTCAGACAGAGGAAGGGTTTATGCCCAGAAGATTTATAATCTATATAAAATACATATGAGGGATAAGAAATTACATTTAACAATGACAGTAACTTATCCTACTGCTCACATTATTATTGACATTTAATATGAATGTTGCCATTGTTTTTTGATACTCAGATGATAAGTAGGCTGGGGTTTTTTTGGTCTTCCAGAAGAAATAATTCTACATATGGAGGCAAGGAAGGTATTTCACAGACTTAGAGAAACAGGGGGCAGCTGTGAGACAAATTAACTCAGGAAGCCTATAAGCATTAAAAGCAGGAAAACTTAATAGAAAAATGAACATAAAGATGAAAGTGAGAATGAGGAGTTTTACTCAAAGGCTCTCACAGATCTTGTAAATGTTAATTAGTGTGAATAGATGTGTGAGTAGTTGCCCTCAGTTTCAGCTCTTGTCCATATGGTATTAAATATTTGGGCTTTAATAGAAAATTGTGTCTGAAATCACAATCATCAAAAACATATATGGCAAGAGCAAACCTTGGGATTGCATCCAGCATGTTTTTTGAGTGTCAAAGGAGCAAATAACTTAATTCATTTTTGTGATCCATTCTCCAAACTTTCATGTCCAATCACTAGCCAGTGGCTTAATGTGGTATAAACTCCTTTCTTTGTCTGAGTGTGTTGTGTGATTTTCTTCTTTGCCAAGGTTATTATAGTAGGACAGATACTGTAAGCCATAAGGATATACAAGGTAATTCATAAGTCATATGGGCCAACAAAGCCAAGACTTGGCCTTGCCTTTGACAGAGGTTGTAAATTTGACAACATTGACCTACACACATGGGCATGGCTATTATTTAACTCAAGTACGTCTCCAGAATGCTCTTCAGGGGACCACTGGCTAAAGCTGTTCTTTTCTGGCAAAGTTTTTGAAACAAGGCAGCATTGCTATTATTCTTTTAAAGGTAGTGTAAGGTGCAGCCAGGCTGAAATTCACACTGAAGCTTGCAGTTGTGCAGAAACAAACCCAGAGATATTTTTAATAATTTTAACATTATGATTGTGTTTATTCTGCACCAGTGAATACTATTACTCTAAGTATGCTCCCAAAATCCTGTTTGTAGGCAAAACCATGGGGTGTTTTCAGCTGAAAATCTCTAATAGAGGAAAAGGAACTGAAGCAGTCAAATAATGAAAAACCTAAATAGATATCTTGTTTATTCTTGGTATAATTGGTCCCCTGTAGTGTTGCTAATAAAATAAATGACAGCCAGAAAGCAAGGGAAAAAACAGAACATCCACCCTTTTCTTTGCAGCAGCTTTCAGGAGGCCCTAGGCTTAGATGATGAATGGTTGCTAAGTGAGAAAAGAGATTTCCTTTAAAAGACCAAGCCTTCCTTTAAGCTTTTATCTGATATTCAGGCAGAAACACTATGTGCAAGTTGTAAACTAAAAAATTAATGTAAAGCACTAATATATTTGTAGATGAGATAAAAAAAATTGGATAAATATGTAAATACCCTGGCATTAATTACGATGAGGAATTTACTTTCCTGTCATGTTTCAGGGCTGCTACTATGTGACAAGACTTATTAATTAATACAATGCATCAAACAGTGGGGATACCAGTAGAATTTCATTCTACTTGAAAAATGCAACATGTAATTTTATGAAGGCTTCTTATATTTATATTTACATAAAGCTATTGAATAAAAGAATAACTACAAATACAACTGAATAAGGACAAAATTTTCATCTTATAATTCTGGAAGCAACATAAGAAAGCTTAGGAGTCTTGGATTGCTTCTGATGGCTTAGAAATCTGGTGGTTGCCTCATTACTCTCTTAAAAAAAGTTACCAAAATAAGGCTTCACACAAAGAAGGGTTTTTTTCAGAAAACTTGTTCTAAGCTTAAAGCATTGTTTAGCAAAATGAAAAATGAGTTGCTTAGACCATATGTCCAGCAGACATTGACAAGTCTAATCTTTCTGATTATCTCTTGAATAAATCTTAATTTTAGAAGAAAACTGCCATTTCAAAGTATTTTTTTTAGCTAGCCGAACAATAAAGAGGATGATAGAATTCCTATTTCATAAATCATATTGCAGAACATATATCCAGCTCAAAAAGTATGTCTTCAGCAATATTTTTCTGATCCTGTTTCAGATGGCTGAATCCTTTAAAGACTTTCTTGTATCTTGTAATAATCTAGTGGTTTGCCTGTGTGTTCAATAGTTCCTATCAATACTGATACCTCTCACACCAGGTCTTTTTTGCCTGAACATTTATGATACTTTGTTTTTATGAAAAGTCCAGGGCATGACTTAAATGTCTGTTACATGCCGTAAGTCATGCCGGGAAACCTGGAGATGAGACTATAGCTGCATCTTAAATGCCTTTATTACTGTTTTCTTGGAACTTTCAGCTGAAGATGAAGTCCAGTGTAACCACACCATTGGTGATAACACTCTTCTGTATCTCATTTTGAAGACAGTTGCCAACATAATTTCTTCAGCCTCCATGTAACACAGTAATGAAACACCCTCTTATTTTCTTTCTGTATTAAGAACCACCAAAAGCAAACAAACAAATAATGAAAAATTCATGAAGCAGTTTACACAAAAATACAATCCTTGCAGTACCACAAATTTTTCAGTATTAATGGGTTCTGGTTGTTTATCCAGTCTGAGTCCTTATGTTACTTGCATCATGTATTTGAGCAATAGCAGGTAAAAATTTAAGATTTGAATATCTTTGAAGTAGTGGTATCTTGTGACCTTTTAGCAAATAGGCCCGCCCTCCCGCCAAAAGAATCAAGGCATCTTCATGGCAATCAAAGTGACATCGTCATGCATGTTGCATGACAATTGTCAGATCTGGTTAGCAAAACCTTAGCCAATGACTAAAATAGTGTATTTTATTTCTTCTGTTCCTTGAAATTATTTTAATGCTATATTCTGCTATATATTGGACTAGATTTCTGATAAATATTGCCTGGATATCAGATTGCTTATATTCCCCCATTAGTTACCTATTATCTAATGGACATTAACCTTACATGGAATTTTATGAATGCTCTGGGGGAACTGATCCTTTGGAGCAGGAATGATAATGTAAAAATTATGGTTGTAGCTTAACCGTACTTTTAGATTACTCCTATCTTTGTCTGAAACTGCTCCATATGAGATATTCAATTTTAAGATATAAGACCAGAAAAGTAAATTTCTTAGTCATTACTAGAAATAGGGAAATCATCTTTGGCTTGCATCCAAGTTGACAGGTTAATAAATATTAAAAGCTAAAGAGAAAAATAAGAATTCTGACTTAGTAAATTCTAAATGACATAACATCCTTACACCTGGGTTTTGTACTGTGCCTTGAGAAATATTAATATGAAATATCATATGTTATTTTGTACTGTCAACTTTAAAATACAGTGGTTTGTGACATATTATGTCCATAGAAAAGTATGATAGCTATGAATCAGATATTTACTTAAGAATATAGTTAAATTCTGATGGTACACCTAGCTTCAATGTTACTATTTTGGATGTAAAATTATTTTAGATATTATTTTACAAAAATTAGGCATAACTTTGTAACAAATAAATGCATTTTAAAACAAATAAATGCAAGAATCAATTATAGTTAGGCTTAACTCTAAACTGGAGAGTCAAAGCCAATCTTTTACACATAATAGCATGCTGCATTCATCCTTGCGGCTGATGCACAACGTAAGAAACCCTTAATAATGGAAATGACAATAAATCAATGTTTCGATCAACACTTAGGAGAGGAGATTGGCAAATCTCAGTGCAAATGCATTTAATTTGGTACAGAACTTTACCTGAGAGACTATACCTTTGAGAAGGTATCTGCAACACCACATGGGGCTCGTGTTGCAGTTATTAAAGAGTGCAAAGTGTAAGGGAATTCTAAGTCTTCTGGCAGCTTGAAAGTTCTTCTTCAGTCTCCTTTAAAAGAGCTTATCTGCATTTTCACATTCTATTTCCTGAATATTATTTTTCTGTAATATCTGTTTATGTGCTGTTGCTTAAACTTTTTATTTGCTTTATAAACATAAAAAAATCAAACAAACTTTCCATTTCCTCTTTATATCTTCTCTAATACTCTCTCTCTATTTCTCATCTGTATGTTTCCTATGCATACAATTTGCAACTGGCTTTTCTCTAAACAAACAACTCATGATTAATATAAATGAGCTCAGATTGATTCAGATACAATAGGGGCTGGAGAGTGATGGCTGATGCAAACAGGAAGGGGGATTAGCATTGTTCTTGCTGCATGATGAATTGCACTACATCATGCATTAAAACAATGAATTGTCCTTCAGGAGATCGAAGACATTAGCAAACAAAATGATGGTAAATATACAGTCTTTTATCTGATGGAGACAGTATTCCTCACAGAAGATGGTAAGGCTGGAGGAGCATCAGCAGGATTGCCAACAGGATTTTTGGAAGCTGGCTGCATGGAGACAGAGCAGATGCTTGGTCTATGAAACATACCGCCTGAAGTAAACCTTCCACAGTGAGCTCTTTCTCTGCCTCTTCCGAACAGTTGTGTTTTAATGATCATCATCATCACTGTCTTCCTCAGATGAGTGAAGGTCCAATCAAGTCAGTCAAGGGTGGCGATTGGAAAAAAAAGCAGTAATTGTCTGGTGCCAGTCTCACAGATGAAGGCCCTTGAACCTCACTGGCAATGTCACAGCACTAGCATGTGCTGGTCCATAAGCATGGGGCCTTTGGTTTGTAGACACAATTTTCTACGGGTATTTCAGTTGTCCTGTCTTAAATAGTAATTTCTTCATGTGCAAGACAGTATTTAGAAAAATGGGCTATGCTACTACAGCAGCTTGCCTTTAAAGTATTTCTCTTGGCATTATTTTAGTATGTCTCACATTGCTTGAATATTGCAAATTGCAATTGTATTTATGAATAGCTAGCGAGCAAATTTAATTGGCAAAACCCACCTCCAGCACAAATACAAGAATAGAGTAAACAAAGTCTTTCACCTTTAACTACTGTTTCCAGTGATCTGGTGGCCTGTTTACAGGAAAAATACTTGTGTTGTCACCTCACAGTCAATCAGACTCCTCCTGGGGCGTTACACAGCAGTTCTAATTGCATCTTTCTTACCATTATGGAGAGTTCAAGCACCAAAAGTTCACTTTTATTTATACATGCTGCGATGGACCTGTTCATCTGTGGGTGTTCAGAACTTTGTCAGAAATTCGAGTTCACATGCAAATGTAGGGAAGCAAGACTTCACATAATGAGAAACATAAAATATGGTTATAAGTGCAGTTTTCACTTTACATAAAAATAGTATCCAACACCCTACAAAAATTTCAAACCTCTTTCCTTTATTCCTTCTGAAGAGATAATTAACTTTAGTGTTAGGCAATTTTTTTGCCCAATCAAAACTAATCATCCCAATCAACTCTAATGACATTATGGTTGAAATAGGAATATGTTGCTTGATTAGCTACAGGGTATTAAAAATTATATTTCCTTCCAGACTAGACTGCATTAGCTCTTGTTCACTTGCTTAATTTCAAGGGAAACACTATGGAAACAGGCACTAATTTTCATTTAATTGGAATGACAATATTTACAACTCTGTAGTATTTAAACATTTCAAATTTTAGCAGTAGTTTTCAAATTTTCATGACTTATGTTGTTTAAGACAGATAATTAATACTTTTTCATATTGTTCTGTCTCTAACACAGGGCTTTTAGAGGTGAAAACATACTTTGAGAAAATTTTGACCTGTGATTGAGTGATGTTTTAAAAAATTTCAAAGTCCTCTCTAATTAATCTGATTTGTCGTATGCACACCAAACCCACAAAGAATGACAAAATTTACCATATTGAATCCCTGTAATGCAAAATCTACTCCAACACTTGTCCTGCAGCTGCCAGATATGGAGAAGTTTTAAAATCCTATGTTTAATACTCAAACCTTGCTCCCCATTATGGACCTCCCTTTGGATTGAGGAATCCAGGGTTGGTCCTGACTTTCCTCTTCTGCTTTGAAGTCATTTACTTTTATCTGTCTTGCCTGAGACAGCTGTTCCATTTCACTGATAGATGTTATGTCACCTTACAGCTATCTTGGGCTTCTTTTACTTTATGAAGGCTGTTTTCGTCTACACATTTTCATTTCTACTCTTGTCTTCTTATATAAATGATGAGCTCTTTAAAAACACACTACTGTAATCTATTGGCACAAATCAAGAAATGTCTGCAATCCACAAATGAAACTGGTGTGTGGGTTGTGGTTATCTCAACTCTATTCTATTCTAGACATCAGAATCATAAACTTTGACATTTCACAGAGGAAATGAAATGGTCTTATGTTTTATCTGGCATAACTATACCCTCATTTGTTTCAATTGCCTCAAATTACACTGGCAATATATACTGTTTGTAGCAAGACCAGTTATATCAAAGATAATAATAAAAATATGTTTGTTTCAGACTGAACTGCATTTTCAATTTCGTTACTTTCCAAAACAGAGCAGCAGTAGATGTAGTATATTAATCTGCACAATTTAAGCTTTAATGGGCTAGGAAACATGCTTTTACATTAATATGATTTAAACCTAAAGTACAGCAGTTCTATTAAAAATAAATCAGCTTCTACATGGATGTCTCAATAACCAACTTTTTTTACAACTAACATTGCTTTTTCTGTGCTCTAAAAGGCGGGGACAATCCTGAAGGGTCTGACACAGGAATTTCAAGCTGCAGTGAATAATGAAAACCATACATAACAGCTAAGGCATAAAGCAAGAGCTCTTAGTTTCTTTAACATGTTTCTGTTCTCAAAAAATATAAAGCAAGCAACATTAATTAGGGGGATTTGTCATTTTTAACACCCATTGTGTTGCTGTTCATGTACACGCCCAGGCTCGGGGTAGGGTCATCCCCCACCAGCCATGCTCAGTGTATGCGCACGTCTCCTGCTCTGTCTGTGCAAGTGCCTTCCTACGCAGCCTTTCATTTTCTCTGTGTTGCTCTCTCCTTGCCCAAGGTCCAGTTTGAACCTGCTGGTTTTCTCTGTCTACTGTAGTTAGAGGCCTTTTCCTTTCTGCAGGGGGATGAAAACTTTTCCAAGGGCTGTGGCAGAAACCTGAAGAGGGGTGATCCCATTTGCCAGGTTGCCAAAGTCATGGGTGACGGAGAGAGTGTAAATGAAAACAACAGGAGAGAGGAGAGCAAATATGAACTGGCCACTGGAGTTTCATTTTGGAAACATTATAAATTTTCATTACTTTTTTCCTGATATGGCTTTTGTGAAGACACAAATAGGAAAACTGCTGCTGTGGTGAATAGCAGAAAGCAGTAAAAGATATCAGTGGGACATGATTTCCATTGATGGAAAAAACTAGGCTGGAAGTTTATCTTAATTTGCCACTGATTGTTAACTGCATGCATCAGAGAAACTGAAGAAACATTGAACTTAATTTTATGAACACAAAACTACTCTTTATTAATGTCACTGCATGGGGAAGTGGAACAGTGAAATGCTGATGTCAGTGTAGTATTATATTTTTGATGTCTTTTTTGAGGTTTACTTTTCTACTTCAGTATTAAATAATTTTATTGTATAATTTATTTTTTATTTACGTTAAGCTCATAAGAATAGGTACATATTTTATTAGCACAGCTTTTACTAATATATGAATTATACTGAATTTTTTTCCTTTCATAAGGACTTCTTAAAAGTGGCAGTTTTATAATACTTTGCCTTTACTGAATCTTAAGTACTTGTCATCCACTTCTAGAGTGTGATGTATACAGCTTCACTGTGGCCTGAAGTATACCTAAGTATGCTCTAAGTGGATATGGCAAGCTCTAAATATTCAGTAAGAATCTTCATTATAAAACTCCACAGGAAAAAAAAAAGTGTTAAAACAGCAATGCTGAGATTATAAAGCCAATTGCTTGAAAGTAAAGACACTCCAGTGTGCAACAGGATTTATCTCCCTTTCTGCTGTTAGCCACTTATTAAGCAATACAGCAGTTGCCTTTTCCGAGAGTGAGCAGTAGTATTATGATCTATTGCTTCAGCAGTCTCTGGAAATTAAAATAATTAGTAATAAACGGAGCACAGTTCAGTCATGTACACTGCTAATATTCATCGTAGAAATTTAGCCAATTTTTCCACTAAAGTGATAGTGTTTTTGCACCTGGATTAGGTACCATTTAAACCACAAGAAAGAAAATAGATTCAGGTAATGAGTAGTCAGTAATTAGGAAACTATCCTTGTTCATGGGTGACATCTGAATGTGGATTTGAGGCTTTGTACCAGCTGAAAGCAAACACAGCAGGAAAAAAAAACTGTTCACAAAGTGTTCACTTCCAGTGACTAATGAAAGATCAATGTTACATTCAGGACCTTAAGAGTCTTCAAAAATTTTTAGGAATATGGCTTTTTTAATATTTAATCTCTAAATCTAACTATTAGATAACCATTTAATCTTCAGAAACATTAAATCACCAGGAGCTCCCTTGCCTAGGACCTGGCACTAAAATTCTTCAGAAACATTAAATGTGGCAATAATTGTCACTAACTTCATGAAGAGAAGACAGTAAGTCCATGAGAAAATAGTATTTCCAAGTTACATTCTGGCTACTCAGATACTGTGAGCATCTTGAAGAGATGTAATGCCAGTCATTTGACCTCCAGCCCAGCTGGGCTAAGCACTGGGGAAGGAGTCGAGCTGGGCCGTATTTCTGATTAGGCTGTTAAACAAGAAATGCTAGAGGTGGCCTGAAGTTGTGTTTATTGTCATTTAAATGCTGTTTCTTCACTCCTTGCTTGGATTAGAGCTTGACCATAATGGAAGAGTTGAGACTTCTCCTTTCTGCTACTTTCTGCTAATATGTTTATCCTATTTTAGTTATATGACTGCTGTCCCTACTCTGGAAATTCTTGATTATAAGACAAAGGAAATATGAACAAGTAATCAGTTTCTTCTTAATGACTCTGTGTGGCAAATGACAGCTATTTTAAGTGTTACATGTAAATAAATGTGCAGAAATAAGCGGGAGATTTAGGATTTTCATAGGTAAAAACATGGAAAGGACTTACCCTGAAAAACAAAGAAATGGGGTTTTATTTTGTAATAAATGTGATAAAAGAAATTATTTAGACTGGGAGAGGATGCTTTCTAATGAAGCCTCATTAGCAATGTGTTATATAGCCATATTGAGATTGAGGATCCAGTCCTACGAGTGTCTGAGTAGTGATAATTAATCTGCATTTTCTCTGGCTCAGGCCAATTGTTTTCTTAGGTAGTAATTAATGAAAGATCTATTTAGGAACCATGAGCTTTTAATGTAACAATGAGTAGCTAGTCCACCTTAGGGTGTAGCACAGATGACTAAAAGTAATTTGTTTTAACAGACAGAACCTAGTCTAAACAAAAACATTTCAAATGGAGTTACATTTTAGCCTATGCATTTAGAGAGCTCCTTACACTTTCATAGGATGCCAGACAAGTACAATGTTTCCAGTGACATCAATCAGTTTTGGATTAGGACTACTTGATCAGCATTAATTCTCTTTATCTGCGTTTGGGACATGAAATTATGTTTGAACATAGCACAACATTTTAATTGCTTAAAATCTCAATGCATGCTTAGCATTAGTCACATAAAATTTACATGGGAAAATTTTTTGTTTGTTTGTGGCAGGATAATTTCCTGCAGCATAGTTTTCTTTGTCTCTTGGAATATACTAATGCTATCCACTTAATTTTTGTCAATAAACCCTGAAGCATTTACTAAAAGGAAAAATTTGTAATTCCTTACACAGAATTGAAAATTTGCAAACCTAAGATTAGGTAGAACACGTTAGCACGTGCGCAAGTACTTAATTACATTAGGGATGCAAATGTTTTGCAATATTATGGTTTTGTAAACAAAATAATCTTATTATTATAGAGAATTTGTGATAACTGCAATGTGAAGGAGGCTCAGAGGCTATGAGAACTGAAACACACTACTATGTTTAGTGCCTAAAACAAAGGTTTCTTTAAAATCCATTGTATCCCCAGAACAGTATTAAAAAAAATCAGTATATTTTTACATGGTAAATTTTGTAAAAAAATGTTTTATTTTATTCTTGTTCTGTATGGATTACTTCAGCTTCAGTTGAATAATTACTTCAACAATAATGTATTCAACTGTAGCGATTTTTTCCTAGCTAAACTTCAGGATATTCTAGATCCCCAACAATCAAAACCACTTGTGAGTAGAGGAATAGTTTCACACCTTCAACAGTACAACTTGGGATACTTATTCATACATTTATTTTGCAATATATTAGAAAATACATTACATGGGATGAAATATGTTGCAATGAATAGCTAGGATTCTTAGGAAATATGGGATCATTTCACATTTACACCTGGTAGATTATAGTCTGCATCTTGAAAATTGATGCATAGCTATCTAAAATATTAACATTATTTTCCATCAGTCTGAAGGTGTTTCCTAAGTGTCTTATCTTAGCATTAAAGTATTGATTTTAATTAGTTATTAATTACAATTTTTTCCTTTCCTTTCTTTGACCATATTTCTTGAAAATCTTCCTATTTTTGTTGAGTTCCATGGCAATCTGAGTAGAACAAAGATAACAGATTTAACTGAAAAATACTTTTATTGCTTAAGTACAAGTATTTTTGCTTGCTCAAATAGAAGTATTTTTGCTTGATTATGAAATAAGAGTATCTGAATGTAATTCTTCTTTGATGACCTTTGTAGCTCAGCATGGTTTTTGCCAGAGGCATCCATCCCAGTTTCACAGCTATCTATACCCTTTTGCCAGGGCACAGCAAGGGCTGGCTGCTCCCTGAGGGACAGGGAGCCAGAAGGAAGTCATGATGTGAGAGGAATTTATGCTGTGGAACATGTAAAACTATGGGGAAAATTACTTAAAATTATTTAGGTTGCAGAATCATGTTAATGGAAATTGGGATGCACTAAGTTACTTACCTGCTTCTGTAAGCCTCATTCCCCTTCCCTGTGTGACTAGTTGTGCATGGAAGAATGACAAAGTATTATGTAAAAATAATGTAAAATTGATGAAGCCGTCATTGGATTTTTACATAAAGAAGCAGAAATTGCAAATTTAGCACTTCTTAAACATGGAACTGTGATTTTGGAAACTAACCCTCCATTGTTTACAGCAGAACTTAAAGTGCTATTTTTTAGTTTTCTAGAAGGAAAGACTTCAAGGCACTCTACAATCCTATTTTTCCTCATTTGGCTGTGACTTGAAAGCTGTGACCCATGTGGGCTGAGTTTCAGCATTTCAACCATGTGCCAAGGGAAAGTTAGCATTTCACTGTGTTTTTGTAAGAAATATGTTAGGATGCCCAGAACCTTAATGGGCACCTTTTATTACTTCAAATCTAAAAAAATGAAATTTTCCTGAAAGGATAACAAACCTGGGTTTGTGTCCAGAAATACTGTACAACCTCCAGCAGTTCATGGCACCTCTGGTATAGCATATCATGAGGGAACCAGTTCTGGAACATTTATTGGGAAGACGGCCTAAAGTTTTATGAAGAATCTGTCCATTGCAGGGCAAAACCTGATTTTAACCATGTTCAATAAATAAATAAATAAACCCCACTAAAGATTAATGTTATGTCAAAGCAATATCTTTTTTTTTTTTTTTTCCCCAAGGATTTTCTCTTTGCTTTCTTGATATTTGCAGGTTGCATCAAAGGAGGTAGAAGACATAAAAAGCGCATAGAGTACTTTATAATGGAAAAAGATAACCTAAGCTGCTCTCACTCCAAGTTTCCTTATGTGTTGGTACATGTAGCTGTAGATGCATCTATATCTATATCATCTATTTCTATATCTAAATGTAGGCATACATACATGCACACTTGCAGTGCCAGATCCTCAGCAGATAAAAACCACAATTATACCAGCCTGATTTGTTGCAGGATGAGTATGTGTCTGGTAAGGACATATACAGTGTCAGCAGTATAAAAAATAAGTTAAACAATACTCTTCTATTTCTGCATTAAAATGTAAATATAAGCAAGCCTCTGTATATACACGCAGACATATATAAATATGTATATATACAAATATTCAAGAGACTGCTTTGCAGCTGTCTATCTGTCCATTTATCTATGTAATTTAAAACAATTCTGTAATACTGTGATGCTTTAATACCATGAAACTCATTTCATATTCCATCAGTCCCTCTGAAAATGATGAAGTGAGATCATTTACCCTGTTCTTGTTAATGGGCTGGGCTTTTTATTCTTACTACAACAAAATGAGAGAATAGCTCGGCAAATTCATATCCATTACAACAAGAGATGTCCCACAGTGATATTTGTCAGATCATGTTTAATATTTGTGCTAATAAAGAAAAATATTCTGTCTTTTTGAAAAAGTCTGAAATGAGAAAAGTTGGCATATTTTCTTTCCATTGTGCAAAGGCTCATGTTCTGACTCAAAGTACACCTGACCTCCAAATTTCATATATTTTTGTGAATACAGCAAAGTTCAAGAATGCTTAGGCACATATGACTTCATTTGTGTAAATCTGAAAATACCTGCTTTTAGCATGAGGTTGTAATTTTTTTGTAATTAATAACAATTTTCGAGCATCCAAATGTCTCAAAGCCTTCTGCAAAATTTAATTAATACTTACAACAACCTGGAGAAGTAGTCATGGGAGATAAAATAATTTTTTTCACATGAATTGAAATGCAGCTGTCCTTGGACTGGCATGTAGCAGCTGTTTAACAGGAGGTGGAAGCACAGATTAAGGCTGGAGATGAGCTAAAATCAAGAGGAAATTTCTGTAATAAAAGTATAGAATTGAAGGTCAGTTGAAGGTGGACATTAGGTCGAATCCCCTTGACTGTATCATGATTTCATATGCATGGCTTATGATAACTGTATTTTGTTGTAGATTGATTAGAAAAATAGACAACTAATAGATGCCTTCTATATACTTAGATGTACATATAAATAATTAAATTAATCAAATGCAAATGAAATTGTATTTTCATAAAAATCGTGCACATAATAGGTACTTCTGATTTCCCTAATGTGGGATAAGAATCTCAAATCCCAATAGATCTATTCCACTAGTTTTGCCAAAGTCTCTTAAGGATGCGTGGAGGAGCAGAATCAATATGTATTTAAAATAAAGCTGTCATCTTTGTGCTCAAATAAGATGTCAATAAAAAAATTAAAATAAGGTAATTTCCAATCATAAGATCACTACTGATAGAGGTATCTTAAACATTTTGGAGGCCTTGTTTGCAGCAGTGACTGAGGTCTTTGGGCAGGTAAATGTGTTCACAGAGCAATTGTCCACAACATGCAATTTGGAACAAAGAGCATGTGTGTTGGAGTTATCAGAGTCATCTCTCTCTATAGAATAGTCCCTTTCCAGAGTTTCTGGCAGTGAAAGATGGCTTGTCATTATGTAAACATAGTCAAGAACCACAGTTTTCTCAGGGTTAGAGACTCTCCTCCCATAGCACTGGGGAACCTTTGGAGGTTTAGAAGAGATCTAGGCCCATAGCCTGCACCTTTGGATGACTCTGGCTGGGATCCCACTTTATTAAGGCATCCACTGTAGTTCATTTTCATTAATGCCATATTAAAGTCTTAGAAGTTAAAACAAACTCCATAACAATGGAGAAATAACTCTCAATTTTCTGCTGTTGCGGATCATACAATATTAATATATTAAATGTAATGTCTTCAAATAACTTGGATAAAGGGGGTCAGTGATACTCCCCCGGGTTAGTTTTTTCGTTTAAAGAGACATGCTGCTGCAGAGCTTTAGTGGCAATAGTATTTTGACAAACTGCTATAAAACAAGAAAAAGTCCTGCTTTCCAGTATTAATCCATCAGGAAGCTGTTAGGGATTCATCTTGTTTGAAATATTCATAGGCAGCAAAATGTCCTGAATGCCCTACAGAATTTGTGAAGAGTCAGGCAGGTGATTGATAGTGAAGTTCTGTTCTGAGTCACTCACACTATGTAACTCTATTTGTCTTGCCAAACACTAAAGAGCAACGAACTCATAAAATGTAAAGGTAACGGGTCTCATATTTTCCCCAATTTAAGAAAGAACCTGGTGTCTCCACTTTACTGTACGTCACTGAAACTAATTTCCATTCAATCAAAGGGGAGAGGCACGGTGTTCCTAGCAGAGCGCTTAGAAGATGAATTAGGCAGGTGTCACTTATTGTGTCATATATATTTGTGTATATGATTTAAAAAAAGTCCTCCACAATTTTACATGGTTAACATCTGAGATAAATCAATGGGTATGTGTCTCAATTTACAATGACACTGAAAATATAATGAAGACCCTACTGTTACATCCTTAAGCAAAAAACCCCAGCAATCCCAATGCCTCACTGAAATACCTTAAAGTCAGTAAATACTGTCTTTTTTTAATAAATGCCATGTGGCTTTTTGGGGTTTGGGTTTTTTTTCTGAGAAAATGCTCATCCTATTTGCATGCCACATCATCAGTTTATTCCATTCCTCTACTGTTCAGCAAACCTTTAGTGAAAGACAGAGAAAAATATAAATTAAAGTTGAATATCACTTTAAACTCTGGCTTTCATTGTTTTTCTCATTTTGAGCTAGGCTATAAACATAGTTGGACATTTTATATAGAGTTTATTTTTGATTTGGCTGGTGTCTAGGTAGCTGCTTTCTCAGTGAGCCTCAACTGCTAACACGCAACAATCTTTCCTTCTTCTGAGTCCCACAGCATCTCTGCAAAAACATGTTTTGACAGAACTCATCCAATGTCCTACTGCCAGGGTGCAGCTGGGAGTAAAATTCAGCTGTACCCAGAGGTGATGTACATTTTCTCTCCTTTCAGAGCTGGACACACTCAGCACCACACTGACTGGGAAGAAACCTATTAATCATGAAATAATGTAGTTGTCCCATGTGTCACCCTTGGCATCCATCAAAGGTATTACAGCTGAATTGTTGACTTTTGCCCCATTTCACCAAACCAAGAAATTAATTAAACCCTAGTGAAGGTCCTCACTGGCTTCTGCAGGAATTCACAGCATTCCTCAAGAAAGTGGATTAGGTAACACATTGCTTTCCCTAGTACTTTAACAACCTGTTGACCCAGGGGTTTGTGCTGAATATTACTATGTACATTCCACAGTAGGGAAAAAATGTTTCCTGATTCTGGCTAGCAGTCTCCATGTTATGGATGAAATCTGGGAGTCTCAGAGCTCAAACTGATTGAAACTGGTGACCTTGTTAAGGAACATTATGAATCTCTTCATTACAAATGTGTCCCACCTTTTCTAAGCATGGATGCTGCAGGATGTAGGAAGGGAACTATGCATGCTCAGGACCTTGCTTGTATACCAAGTCAGTAAATTCAGCTATTTCACCCTTTCTGAGGGCAATAGCTTCTATGAAAGCCTGCAGGATTTCCTGTCTTGCTCTCAGGACTTGTCATCTTCTGTTTCCTACTTCACACAATAGCCATGTAGTGCAACTGCAACCTCATTTGTTCGAGACTGAAAATGCCACCATACAGATAAAAAGTAGGCATTAAAAAAGTGCTTACACTTGAAAACTGATCATGTAATAAAGATAAATTGAGCTATGTACTCAGTTTTGATGGAAGAAAAGGAAAAGTAGAGAAAAAACAAAAGAAGCAATGCGGGGTTTATCCACCCTTTACAGAGGGAAAGTCAGATTGAAGAAAGGAAGGAAAAAGGGAAGAATTAAGGCCAGGGGACTGCAGGACAACACATAGTACAACTTTCCATAAAACAACTATTTCTTACTCAGCAGCATCTTTGTGTTACTCTACAATATTTGTGCTTAGATAATGTTTATCTGTTAGCTTTTTTATTGAATAATAACATGTTTTTAAAAAAAATGTTTCATTTGGATTTTTTCCTACTTTTGCCTGTTAAATTAAATGAGTGGAGAAGAGCGTGAGGCTTTCTGCTTTTATATAGAACAATTTTATTTGATGGTAAAATTATGCATGGCACAAAATGGCTGATAGAATTACCCCAAATTACAGACCAATTCACCCTCCCAAATGTAGACAAGATGAACCAACAAGTATACCATAAATTCAGAAGCATGTCCACATGTGAGCCTGTTTTGTTGCATCCTTATTCCCCTAAGCCTTATTGAAGTCAGTAATGCAAACATCCTCTTCCAATCAGGAGCAAAGACAATTGAAAAAAATTACAAAAACAATAAACTGTAAAAGAAGGTTTAATGCCTTCTGGCAAGATATTAATGGCACTGATTATACTCATGTCTCAATAAAGAATCAGCGGACAGATTCTCAGCTGACATAAGTGGTGTCAGCAGAACTGTGCTGCTTTAATATCCCATGTGAAGATCATACTCTATTTAGGGAAAGCCATGTTGCATCCTTAGTTCCAGAATCTAATTACATGGAAATACTGGGGAAGAGCAGAAAAGTGTGTTACTTAATAGGTCTGTGTCTGAGCAGATGAAGGGTTTATTGTTTACCCTAACCTGCACTGTAGTTAAACAGAAGGATACCTGTGGAAGGTACAGTTGGCCAAAAATTACTCAGCTGCTTCTCTGCTTAAAATTTGAAAATAAAAAGAGGGATAAAACTCACACTAGGCATTGCCTGGATTCTGAGTTCCTCATGAAGCCCATGTAACCTTTGCTCTGTGGTCAGGCTGATGGATGAAATTTTGGTTTGTTCCAGTGTGACTGGTACCTCTGTGTGAGAAGGTCAAAACGAGATCCAGGCTGTGATTTCTGTGCTCTGGGCAAGTGTAAAAGAAAGCAGAGTAAATGCCTTCTGAAGCCATTTTTGTGGGCAAAACTGAATGGCAGAAAGGTTAATTATGTACACTGTCTGCCAACAGTGTAAGAACAGCATGTGTTCAGGACGGGAGTCAGATTCCTGCTGAGGAATATGATCAAGATGAAACAAATGCCAAGAGACTGATAGAACAATGCAAACAGCAATACTTGCCTAGCTTGGTAAAGCAGACGGAGCAGAAACACTAACAAGGTAAGGTCATTCTATGAGGATGTCACCATATGGAGGTAAGACTATTAAAAATAACAAAGGTCAATAAAGGACAAAAATAGAATTATTACATGAATAGAATACACATTTACACAGAATACTGTTATAGATAGATGGTGCAGTATTTTGACAAGTGCTGTAATGAAGAGCTCAGTAAGGGTGAACAATCATTGGTTGAGCTCTGTGTTGAGGAACAGAATTTTGACAAATTCCAAGAGGCATCAGGGATGTTCAAACAACAAAACTTTCTGTTATCAAGCCACTGAATTCAACCAAAGTATTAAACATACAAAGGGAGAAGTCAAGCAGACTGTCTACATATAGATTTTATGCCTTTCAGAGGCTTGAAAATAAACCAGAGGACTTTTCAAAAAGAAGTGGCTATATACTCAGTTTTGAAAAAGGGAAGATAAAAGGAAAGTGGGGAGGTATTCTGTTCCTGTTTATGCTCAATAAACAGCCATTCTCTGAGGTCCTTTTACACAGAGTGGTTCATCCTGGAAAGGCAACATGTCATATCACTGTAAGATTAATCTGAATTCCAGCAGAAGATGTTCAAATTCAGTAACTAATTGAGAACAGTAAATATAACCAGAATATGCATGTTTCCATGTTTGCATAATTTTAAGAAACAGGTAGTAAGGTTCCATGCAGTGACTTGTGACGTACAAAAAAGTAGTTTAGAAGCATGTAATAAAGTGATTAAATTGCTAGGGTTGTGTATTTTTGGCTCAAAAAAAGGCTGCAAAAGCAAGGAAAAACATTTCTGTTTTGTTTGATGGCTGGTTTCCAAATCATGGACAAGCTTAAATATATGATCATACCCCCCATTCTCAATACCGAGGTAGTTTGCTATGAATTACTATTCATGACTTATAAAAATTGGTGAGGAAGGAAGTTTAAGCATGGATAAAGATCCAGAATTCTTCTCATTCTCTGCCTGTGGAGAATTATAGTTCTATTTGAATACTAAGAAAAACACTATTTCAGTTGTGCCAGGCCAGGTATTTCATATGAACAGGACTTGGTCATTTTGCTAAGGAAAAGAAATAGAGGCAAGTACATGAAAAAAAAAAAAAAAAGGACTTGTTTTTTTTTTTTGTCTGCTAAGTCAATATGGGGAGACAAACTTTTAATAAGAAGTGATAGGAAATCTATGCAAATCCACACATAGCTGAAAAAGCAGAACCCAGCTTAGCTGAAATACTGAAGAGAGTGCCTTTAGAGAGGGTCTTACAATGGTAATTGAACCCATTGTTCATTGAAGAGTAGGATGGAGAACAGGACAATATCTAAAAGCAGTGAATGTGAGCGACCAATAATAAGAAAGGTCAGGCTGATGAGGCAGGGGGCTGCAGCAAATGCCCGGATTCACATGGGGAGTCTTCTCTAGTAAGTGAGCTTCCTTGAGACAGGAAATGAATGTGAGTGCAGCAGCCAAACACAGAAGGGCTGATCTTAGCAAAAATCTAGCCAGTGACTTAAATACTGCTAGGTGCTTAGCAAAATATCCATGATGTTTTATCCTCAGGTGTCTTTTCTAAGTAAATTTTTGGTGCTGTCTTATCAACCAACACTGATGTGTGTATCCTTGAGCAATATTCTGCCTTTGTTCTATCACCGTAACCATCTTCACCCCTATTCCCTGCCTCTGCTACAACACGTTTTTCACGGAAGATCTACATATCACACATGTACGTTTGTAGACATTATTGTCCCTTATGTTTAAAAGGAAAATGTAGTCTCTCATTTCTCTTTTTGAACAGCTGCTTCTCTATTCTGACAATGGCTGATACAGAACAAAGATTCCTTTCTCACAGAGCTTTTTTTTTTTGCTTGCCACATAATCCACATCTTTCCTGTTTTTCACCTTCGGTATTTTAAAAGGCAGAAACTGAACTGGGTTTGATACATTTCATTTCATCTGAGAAAAAAAGAAAAAGAAATAGAAGGTTGAAAGCTTAAAGATGGACAAAAGGTTATGGGAATCTATGGCTTCTCTTGCAGCTTTGTCTTTTGTAAGGCTTTCCTCCAATATTAAGAGCTGTTCATTCAGTAAAATGTATAGCAGAAAAAAATACTGAAAAGTGTCTTTTGCTGCATTTAAGAAATACTGTAACTCTACAATGTGCTATCATTTTATAAACCTATATGGAGGACTATTTTGACTGCTTTGATATATACAATTTAACAAATCGATGTGTTTATAACACTGTGCATACAAATGGGTTACAGAGTATAATGTGAAAAAATAAATACACTCACTTGCCAGATACGGGGTCTTTTTCTCCAACTTAAAAGTTGCTGCTTTTCTTAACCCTATGGAGCTATTTACTTTGAAATTGCAACAAATAGAAATAAAACTTTTTCTTATCCTAATAACTTGAATTTTGTGTTTGGTATCTGACAAGTGCCTTTCCAACAGTTTTTCTTGATGTTATTCTGCCTTCAAATACAGAAAATGTTGCAACTTTCCTCTGACTTACAAGAGTTTAGGAATGTGTTTTCCCTTCCTTCCCAGAGGGCATTGTTAACGTTTAGCAACTATATTGTCTGGTGCAGCAGAAGGAAGCTTACCACTTTGATGTGGATTCCCATTAAAGCAGTGCAGAATATTAAACTAGTGATCCAGAGCTGCAGAGAGTTGAAAACAAACAGTGCTGTTTCAGAGAGCATTCATGAATTCAACTTCAGGAAAAAAGTACCCAAAAACCCAACCCGTGGCCGAAGCATAAGGTAGCAATATTAAATTTTACATTTTGATGGGTAACTTAAAAATTAGTGATATGTATGGCAGCATTACTGAGTACATATTATCCTTATAATTAAACTGTGATTCATGTAGTGAAAAAAATCTTATTTTCTTAAAATTTGCCTAAATTATCTACTTCAGTTTAAATTTGAAAGAGAAAGATGGTAAGTTAATGGGAGCTACAATAACACTTTGGTTGAGACCTAATTATTGGGAGCCATCAGACATTTCATTTTGCATGTAATTAATCTTTTTCTACTGAAATTGTTTTAGCAAATCACATTTCACAATTTTCCACTTGTGTTTGGCAGGTGAATCCAAATTCTCTGGGATGAAACTGGTTGCTCTGGTTTACTCTCAGGTGTGGATGAAAAGTTAAATCACACCCAGTTTCCACCTACTTTGGCACAAATATATGTGAAAAGAAAGATCAGAATTAGCATAACTACAAACTAGGAATTAAATTAATTATTTCTATAAAGATACATCTTGGCACAAATATGTTATTATGCACTGCTTGGACTCGGTAGTAAATCTTAAATTCTGATGATGCATACACTGCAGCCACAACTAAATAAATTTCTATGCATAGTGTAGGAACCTGCTTCTAAAAATCTTCACTGGAAATATGCAGATGTTAGATATGAAACCTGGCTGAACAGTCAGGCTGGGGGAGGCCAGGCATTAGTGGTGTACCACAGGGATTGGTACTGGGACCAGTGCTGTGCAGCATCTTCATCAGCGATGTGGAGGATGGGACAGAGTGAACCCTCAGCAAGTTAGTATATAAAACGAATCTGGGATGAGTGGATGACACAGCAGAGAGTTGTGCTGTGATCTTGAGGGACCTCAACAGGCTGGAGAACTGGGCTGACAGCAACCTTTTGAAGTTCAACAGAGAAATGCAAATTTCTGCATCTGTGGTAGAATGTGTACCACTGTGTGTTGGGGCCAGCAGCTTGAAAGCAGCTCAGCAGAGAAGGAACTTGGGATCATGGCAGACAACAAGCTGTCTGTGAGCCAGCACTGCATACTCATGGCAAAGAAAACCAACAGCACCCTGGGCTGCACTAGTAGGAGTGTTGCTAGCTGGTCAATGGAGGCGATCCTTCCCCTCTACTCAGCACTGAGGAAACACACCAAGCTCTGGTTCCTGTTCTGGTCTCCTTGGTACAAGAGAGACATGGATATACTGGAGAGAATCCAGTGAAGTGCCACAAAGATGATGACAGGACTGGAGCATCTCTACTATGAGGAAAGGCTGAGAGAGGTGGAACTGTTTAGCCTAGAGAAGGGAAGGCTCAAGGATATTGTCAATGTGCAAAATAACTGATACAAGACAATGTAGAAGAGGAAGCCAGACTCTTCTCAGCAGCACTCAGCAACAGGACAAGAAGCAATGGACAAAATTAAGAATCATGAAATTCCATCTGAACACAAGAAAAAGCTTTTATTGTGAGTCTGGTAAACACTGGAACTGTTTGCCGAGACACAATGTGGAGACAGTCAGAAGCTGTCTGGACATGGTCCTGGGCTATCTTCTGTACTTAACTCTGCTTAAGCAGGGGCGTTGAACTAGATGATCTCAAGAGGTCTGTTCAATCCTAAAAGGTTCTCTGTGATTCCCTGTGATTTGATGGCATGTTAAGGATTATGGATTGTACCATTCATTCAGAGCTTTGGATCAGTAACAATATTTGTTTCAAAACTCAATTTTATGTTGTTAATACCTCTGGACACCTTTTTCACTCTCTAGGTGTATATACTATAGGTTTTACCAGACAATTCAATGGAATCCACTGACAGAGGCTCAAAGACAAAGCAAGCACTAGATCTCTGGAACCATGTCTCATGCCAGGGACAAGAGACATTAGTTTTCTGAATGAATATACCTCAGAGCTGACCTAGTGCTGGTTTATGCCCTCAGCCATAGGCGTAAACCCTGTGAACAAGCTGCAGATATGATATTCCTGGCTGGGAAAGCAACAATTGAAATGAACGTTAAAGATCATGTCCCACCTTTTGGCTGCTTAAACTCATACACATCTGTCAGTATGGCAGCATGCCTGTTAGCAGTGCTGTATGTCAATTTTTTGGGTCTTGGGATAAACTGGAGATACATTTAGGTGGGCAGCTTGAACATGACACTAAAATATAATCTCTTCTGCAGGAGTCATCACTTGGATGATGTTATGAAGGTGTCAATGCCTGCCTCTTCTTGGGATTTTTACTTACTGAGATAAGTGCCAAAAATGTTATAGACAAGTAGTGAAAACTAAGAAAGATTTTAGGAGCAGTAGTTGCCAAGAAGGACCGTTTGCATTCTGTGAAGAATGTGAAACATTCTAAAAGAGTAAAAGCAATTCAGAACACAAGCTTTGGGGTCTAGGAATATTCATAATAATTTCTTCAGAAGCTAAATGCATAGGCTATACTTTTATGAAAGGAATTCAATACATGATTTCAGCTACAAGTATACTAGACCAGCTCCCAATCTGAGCAGCTGAGAACTTAGGCTGTAATGCAATGAGCAATATCAAGCTGCGATTGTTAAAAAAATATTTTGCTAGTTAACATTTTTGTTATCTCTTTATACTGATAAATTTCAATCTGCTCATAAACTGTTGGCTTGATATCAGAAGTATTCCTGTAGTGTGGAGTGTCCTTTAAAAGAGGGAGTTTTGCTTTTGCTTCTTGGTATCAGCTCTGCTACAGGAAGGAAATTATGTTCTTAAGATGTTTTGCTAGAGATGAATTTGAAGTTTGGCATGAGTTTAAATGTTTTATTGAACTGAACACTGTGAGTGTAATCTTCATAAATTGCTTGCATTAATCAAAAAGTGCTAATTAGTAGCTAAGCTTCATTTTTGGAAAAGACTGCATTTATTTATTAAGTTAAATAAAAAAACCTCTTCCCTCTGAGTGGCCCATGTAAAGAGGATGGCAGATTACAGCCCAAATATTGAGGGGAGCTAAAAGCTTCTTAATAACTGCTTCCAATAAGTAGATCTCACTAGGAGGAGGTGGAGCTCCCTAATGCTCCATTATGTGTTGAGTGTTGGATATCTGTGGAGAAGCAGGACAAAACAGCTTTTGAATCAGCAGCATAACTGTTGAACTACGTGGAGAATTGTTTTTTCTTTTTTTCCTTTTTCACACTATGGGGCTGTAGCTGAGTGCCTCAGACCTTGTGTATCATCATTAAATAGATCATATCCATTTGAGTCAATGGTCAAAACCTGTTGTCTGGGACCACTGGAAAGACCAGGCTTTATTTTGCTTGGGTCTGTGGGCATGCAAGCTCCATGTAAGCAGCTACCATCATGTTCTGCAAGTCTGAGACGATACACATGTCTGCTGCTCTTTTATGCATAAAACAGCCCTGCATACGTGGTGCTGGAGGAAAAATAAGAAAGCGCTAGAGATGCTTGCAGTGTTTGAAAGGATTTGTATCAAAAGGCTAAAGGTAGATGACCAACAGTGAACTGTAACCACGGAGATGTCTACCAGTTTTTAAATTAAAAAAAAGAAAAAAAGAAAAAAAGAAAGTATTTCTCTTTTAGGAAAATTGCTGCATTGACTGTTTGCTAGAACTAATCCATCTTCCACTCCTGTGCATTTGTGTATTTGGGTATTCTTCATACACGATGCAAGAGCAGCTTGCACACACAGTCTCTGAGCCCTTGTTTAGTTGAGCCCTTTTCAGTGTGGCTGACTTTCACAGCAATCACTGAAACAGGAGCACAGATCATTCCATATGTGAACGGTGACATGAGGTAGCTGTGTCAGCAACATGGGATTTCAGCTTAGGAGTGGGTTTAGTCCTGCTTCCTCAGTAATCCCAGCCTCCTCATCCCCAGTTAACACAGATCCAAGTAATTGCAGCTTCACTCTGATTGATGAGTTTTGTCAGGGGACATTTGGGACTTGGAGAGATGCTACAGTACTGTAATAAGGATTTAGGTATTGTCATGACAGACACCTTCAGCCCATCCCAGGAAAACTGTGTCTGAAGAAGAATGAAATATTATTTACTTTTCATTGCAACAGGAGGTACCTGTCTGCTTGTCCATCTGCCTGCAGGTTGCTCTTACACTCTCCCGGTGAACAGCAAGACAAGCTCTTCCTGTATCCAGTACTTGAATTCTCACATCCATCCTCTCTATCCTCCAGTGCAAAAATACTCATGTTCCCCTTTTACAGATATAAAATCTGCCCTTCAAACTGGAAAGAAAATTTTGCAGTAAGGAATTTATTTTTGCACAATTTTTTTTTTTTTCAGCGACTCCAGCATTTATGATCTAAGCTGAGCAGTCCACTCAGATAAGTACTGATCTCCTAGAAATATTTGTAATGAAATGAGTGGAGGAGAAATAGAATTTCCGTCTGCATTGTTCATGACATTGCCACTCAAACAATTATTGAACTATTCAACTTGAGACTTACCAACAGATTTAACATGAAAAACTCTCTTGGAAATTTTATGAGATCTTTATTCTTCCTGCCAGAATGTGAATATTGAGTACATAAAAGTAATCTTCTGCCTGTAGTTTTAGATAACTTGAAGTTTTATTTTTTGTCTTTTATAACTCTTTGAGATGCAAATTTATTTCCTATGATCAAATTTCTACTGTCTTTGATAGCAGTTTTTCCAAAATATTTTTCCAGTGACCTTGATTAACACAAATTTTCATTAGAAACAGTTGACGATGTTCTTTTAATATAAAAAAAAACCTAAGCAGGAGAGTGTTTGAACATTTGACATCTGAAACAGTTTTATAAATAGCAAACAGAATCACTTCAAAAGAAAAAAATAGTATTTCAAAACCAATGATGATGATAAAGGAGATAGAGTTTTAATCATGAGGTTAAAAGTTATTTGTTTTATGTATGCTCTTTTAAGATCATGCAGTTCAGTTAAAACATTCTAGACAGTGATATAGCAATAATTTAACAATGCAAATATGTTGGTTTTATTTTGCTTATGTTTTTATCATAAAGACTGATTTTTTTTTATATCAGTGACTGATCATTTTTCTAGTTTATCTAGTTCAGTTTTCTGTGTTTAGAGGATGGGTTTTAAAATACTGTAAAATTTAAGTGAGACTAGGTAAGCCTTCAGCTGTTGTATACATAAATGGCCCAAACAAAGCAAAAAAATTAAAAAATCAATACCACATTTCCAAAGGAATGCCAGAGAGCTTTCTGTGGCAGTTGGCAGATACATAAAGGCATTATTTTGCAGATATTATTGTTGATAGGTTTGATATACAGCATGGTTTATCTGAGCCAATGGGATATTGTCCTCTTAACAAATCTCATCATGCCAGCAGTGTTGCTTCTATAGGATGGCTTATCAGCTCCAGCCAGAGTCTGCTACACTTGCACTTGCCTTCATAGCCTGAGAGGAAAATAAACTGTTCCCAAGCAGTTAATAAGAAAGAATTATTGTGAGTGAGATGCATGACATTATGAGAAAGCATGGTGTTTTACTGACTAAATGTTTCTTTGCAACCATCCTCATCTTCCCTCACTTGGCAACATTGCCTCGTCTCCCCGCTCCCTCCTAACAAAAAAAAAAAAAAACACCTCAGGTTTAGTGTAAATGAAATGAACATTTCATTTTTGGAACAGAGGCTCTTTAAACACTGTTACTGATGTGCCATTCTATTTCGAGAAGTGTACTTATGACATTTCTCCTCTGCATTTTAATATAGACGTTGGAGCGGGCTGAAGAAATATTCCAATACTGCCACTGTTATGGCAACATGCATCTTCATTTTTGCTATCTATGCAGCTAAAAATTAACATATACAAATACATTACATAGTATGCAAATATTAGATCTGAATACAACTCTCTTTTTTCTGTGTGTTAGCAGAGCCACTCCTGGAAAATTAAGGATTTATAGTACTGAACGTAAGCAGTTTATGGGCCAAATGTTTCTTACCCTACATATGTAAGTGGGTCCATCTAAATTAATGGAGCCACACAGGTAATAACAATGAGTGACATGTGGTCTTTTAGTGAATTCCTCACAACCATTGTCTGGGAATCAAAAACTCTTAAGAGGTCTTTGGTAAACTGTAAGTTTGTATGGAGGCTAATAAATACAACGGGAAATGTAGGCATGTTGTTGTACAGCTTTATTCTTTTTTATTGTGCTATATACCTAATGTCTTGCTTAGCCAAGCAATTAAGCAGATCTTGAGCTTTATACCCCAGTTCAAATCCCATTTTGGGTAAGGAGAAATGTAAGCTATTTGCTTAACTGTGACTTTATACAGAGCACATATGGAAATCAGTTGTCATATTTTTAATTTCATTTATACAACTCTGATTCTTCACAATTCAGCCATCTGCCATTTCTTATCCCAGTGCTGGCTGTCATGCAGGGTGTCTCAGAAAGAACTTAGAATTCTTATGCAGAAACCACCATCTGAGGGAATTGTTCAATATTTTATTGCTTTGAAATGGAAAGTGACTGTGAAGATCAAAGTACAAGAGAAAAACACTGATAAATACAACACTATTACAACTCCTAAATATTCTGGACTTCCTTAGTATCTGTAATCTTGGACTTCAAAACATTTCCAGATTTTATTTAAACCTTTTGACATGTTTGTAGACATAGTTATTTATTTTTATTTGTAGATAAAATTAGAGGCAAAAATCATCACCTAGTCTGTCACAGGCATCAAATGACACAATTGCTTGGGGTAACAGGAGACTGACTGAGAAAGTACCATACAGTTATGCATATTTTTGAGACGACACAGTTAGCTTTTAAGATACCTGGAAATTGAACTTGTACCGTTCCTGGCAGTATTCCACTTCCTTTATCCTGGTTTTTGTTGTGTTTAGATTTAGAGCGTGTCAAGCTCATGATGGAATTTGAAAAGGGCATTAATTTAAACTGATTTAATTGCTTTAATGCAAATCTGTATACATTCTTGGGGTTTTTTTCAATCAAAATTTCAATCAAAGTTTGTTAAGCCAATATGAAAAATTTCTATCTTAGGATATGTCTCATTTCACTATAATATTTTAATAACCTATAGGCAGGTTTTGGCTCTTCTCTCAAATTCAGCTCAACAAAAGCTTTCCCTGACATCAATTTAACAGTACAAGAAGTTCCAGGCCCCTTTTCCATTGAAGCATCTCACATATGTATAGGATATGCATGTATAATATTGAATCATTGCACCAAATATGCTCAAGTTCACATCATTTTCTTAGGACTCTAGTTGAATCTTATCTCTTCTCACTATATGTAAGGAAAGAAATGGTTAGATGTCTGAGATTTGCAGAAACAGTAATCACACAATGCATCAAATCTGCATGTGTTGGCGAAAATAGTCACAACAAAATGTATTATGCAGAACAACCAGTCGATTTGATTAATTCCTTTTCAAAATAGAAAAAAGTAGGAAGATTTATTTCTTTTTATTATTCTGCACTACTAAAGCAAGTAGAAAGAGAAAGGGATAAGGGATAAATTGAATTCAAATTGAGATTGAGACAAGCAACATTCATAAATTCATACCCATGCTGTTCTCCCAGAACTTCACAACTAATTGCTTTGAATTTTTCTCTTGTTTTTATCTAGGCCATCCTCCATGTGGCTCCATATGCCTGGGTTTTTTCACCTTGAGTTAGTTATTTGTGTTTTCTCCCCTCCTAGCCATAGTATTCCTTAAAACTCATATCTGAGAACCATAGAGTTATCTTCCTTTTGCTAATAAAGCACATTTCCTTCTGTTAATAAAGAAAATATTACAAAAAAGATCTTTAAAACACCTTCCAAGTAAATTTTTGGCTAAAATGACTGCTCTGTTGCAATGCAGCAATTTGCAATCCTAGTCAGTATATATCAGCATATCTCTAATGAATTCAGCTCCATGCTGATTCTTTAGTATTGTCATGTCCGGTTCAGAAGTTTGAAGCAAAATGCACAGAGCAATTAGGAAATCAATGTCTTTCTGAGACTATTTTCATGCAGAGAAACATCTGGACCCCTAAAATAGAGTCACAGAGTTAAAAACAGGTGGGAAACAATAGCCACTTTTTAACCATGTTGGGGCAGAGGAACATCCCCACAGAAAGTTTTTGAAAAAGAAAAAAAAAATTATTTCCTAAAATGGCTTAGAAGCAATCAACCTCAAATAGATAAAGAGAGAATTGTAAATGAGAAAGAAGGGAGATGAGAGGAAAGATAGTGTTGTAAGAGAGCTTCAGCTATGGCCAGTGAGAGGAGGTGAGGAATGGTTGTGGAGTCCCATGATCTCTCTCTGTTTCCACATTCTTGTTGGTGTTACAGAGGGTGTGTGCATGTGTGTGTGTCCTCGTGCCTGTCTGTGTGTCTGTGTGTGCAGTCACTCATAGGAATACGGTTCCTCTGCTCACAAACAAAGGGTGATAGCTGTACATAGGGAAAATGGAAGTGAAAACAACTTACAAAGGACTGGATACAGTTCATTTAGTCATATTTTAAGGCAAAAAGGCTATCTTCTGCTTAAGGTACATGACAATCCCTTGTCTTGGAGACATAATTACGTTTAGCAGACTGTACTAATAGTATACCTGGTAGAATCAGCAATACTAGTAGGCAGGCTTGTTCTTTATATGTCACTCTTGGACTGGAACAATGTGACAACATTACTTTGATGTTCATAAGAATATAGTTTTTTGTCTAATTAAGTTAATCTGAACTTCCCTTAGAGGAAAAGATGCATTGTACCAAGCAGAGGACATGAAATTCAAATCTTCATTTGAATTCTGAAAAACCAAATCCAAATTAAAAAAAAAAAACCAATATAAGTCCCTTACGTGTTTAGACCCACTTTGTTAAAGTCTTAACTGAATTGTCTTATCTGTGCTTAGTGCTGATAATAATTAAGCTTAAAATTAAACGTGTACCTAATTATTTGGACATGTTAAACAGAGAACACATTATACAGGTGCAGCTGATGAAAGTGTCTTCCAGTGCAGTGAATCTGCATTGCAAGGCTATAGAGTTTTCCAGTAAGAGGCTGAACTGCAGGATGCATCCAATAAAGAAGAAGGACAGGTCTTTCTTCCATTCTCTATTGGAAGAAGGGAAACTGCGAGAGATAAATTTCAAAACTGATTCTAGTTTCCTGAAATCATAAGTTCCCATCAGAACACAGACCAATGCATACATGCATACAATTAAGTAAATTTTGATATAGAAAAACCAAGAAAAGTTTCACATTAAAAGCTGTCTAAGGGGAAGAAAATTACCTGATTATTTCCTGAATATAAGTGCTAGGCTATATTAGGGCTCAGATCTACTATATATATCTACTAAATAAATCTACTATTTAATAGTACATAACCCTAAGTTCATATCTTCCATTATCAAGAAACTTGGGTTATGAAAAAAATTACACTATGATTTAGAGCTTCAAGTCCAAAATCAACTTATTTAAAATAAAGTCTACCTTTCTAACATGGAGTTTTAAAACAGAAGGAACTCTACGAATCTTGCAAAACAAGTATACAAAATTTAATGTATCTTTTCTATTAAAGCAACATTAAAACCAATTTGAGAGATATTTCAGAAACTTTCTTCCTAGTTCTTGAAAGTGGGTAGGACAGCATAAACTAGTATTACCACTCATCAGGTGATTGGCATCTCCCTACAAGGTCACAGGAATGAAAAAAAGGGAATTTGCCTTGTCTCATTTAGTTCAAAGTTGGTCTAACCCACTGACAAAAGTGATGAGATAACCTTGCTGGTTCTGACACAATAGGAGATTCTACCGTTTTGAAACACATATATAACATCTTCACAATGTATCAGAATGAATCTTGTCAGCAGCCAGAGCTGGCATTCACTTTGTCAGTGTAGAGTAGTTGAACAACTGCTGTTTTAATCCTTGCTTTTCCTAGACCTTTAAATCTGAAAGCGCCAGCTCATCTGCTGGGTTTGGCACAAGGTTTAGCCATATTCACTTATTTTTTCTTCTTTCTGCTGCACACCTCTGGTTCATGTGCAGGCAACTGTCTATCTCATGTTTTGAATAAGGTTTAGGTCCCATGGGAAAATGGAATGTGGTTACCCACTTTAAGACTGTGTCATAACACATGTTCTCTGTCATCTCTATAGGAAAATTTAGTCTATGTAACTTTCCAAATTAAAGTACATATAATATTTCTACACACCTTATCAGCTGACAAAGTGTCCTCCTGCTGAGGTAGGCACTGACACTAACCAGGCTAAGCCTTAAGTCTACAGCACGTGCAGGCTCAATTAAGAAAACTAAGGAAAACCTAGTTTTGCCATTTATTGATTTCTGAATTTTCAGTCAGAATATTCTTCCATGTTCCATTTTTTTTTGTAGTAATTTACTTTCACCCGAACAGGCTAATCTATTGCAGTGATTGCATCTGTCAGTTGCCCATGATAACAATGCTTGGTATCCAACCGTGCAGTTGCACTGAGAGCGACTGGATGCTTCTTTACACCATCTGAGAGTCTGGTCTCCTTCTGCCAACTAGGAATGGACTCATGTATTTATTCTGTCCTGCCCTCTTTGCTTAATAGTACCCCTGGTTCAAAATACCAATGTACCATCTCAAAACCTGAAGCAAAGCAAAGTTGAAGCAAGTAAGTTTAATTGTAAGCACTTTTGCTCACCAGTAATGTATATCTATAACCTTCTCCACAGGTTGTTCAATGCAAGGCCTATAGCACCTGAGTAAAATTTTTTTCAACTTTTCTCTGTAGACAATAATCACATATTCTCTTTGCTTAGACTCCTTGCTTATCTTAGGGCATGCTTATTAAAAAAAAAATGGTAAAATAGTAAAGGATGAAGAAAATAATAAGAATTGAAAGCAAAATAAATGGTAAATAAAAAGAAGAGGATCTAAAAGAGCTTGGCCATATCAAGAACAAGGTGAAAAAAAAGGCGAGGAGAGGAATGAAGAAAACAAAATAATTCATTGTGTTATTGGGTTTCTTGCATGAAGGAACAATATGTAAAGCTCAAGAGTGAATGTGTTTTAAATATTACAAAATTAATGTCAGAATGTAGATTTATGTATTTAGTACAATGTTCTCCTACCTTGGGAGTTGAAAATGTAGAGTGATTATTAGCCAGGTTTCTGTTTTTTCTTGAGGAGGTATCTTGTCTATTATTACTCTGTTCCACTATATGATCATATTTTCTTGCATAATTTAGATCTGATATATGCAAGTGCCTCCATTTTGAACAGACCATATGGAGAGCTCCATGAGTGCCCAGGGAACCAGAAGTGTGCAATGATTAACCGTGGTTTCTGTTATTTGTTAAGCAGATGAAAAGAGCTGTGAAATAAAAGGCATTTCATGATGGTTTCTGTGTCCTTGTATTGTCCTTTGTTTGGTTGTGCTGGACTAAAGGGGAAAAAAAAGGCAAGTTTTAATATAGCAAAGGAAATTGCATAGCCATTCACAAGATCCAAAGCCAGAAACAAAGGAAAAGAAGGCACTGGAAGAAAAGGCAAGGATCTGTATAATAGGTCAGTGATGATGAAGTAAAGGAGAAAGATAGAGATTACATATGTATATATTTTCTGCATCTGCGTTTCACTGGATCTACATTATGAACAGACAGATAAAGGAAGAAAAAATATTCAGAAGACATGAAATTTAATTTCAGATTCTAAATAGAAAAAGAAATGAAACTATTTCTAAGACTACCTCTGAGATCTCTGAAATTTGTCTATTTAGTTAAGACTTTATACAGGTGAATTTTATTAATTTTTTCTTTCAAAAGAGAGAAATACAGCATAGTTAGGCTTTTACTTCACATAGTATGTCAGCATATTGATATCTATGGCAGATCCTGGTATTTCAAGTTGGAATATTAATGTGGCAACAGAAAGTTTAGCATTAGATAAGTTCCATATAATCCATGGGTCATATTTAGCTTTAAATAATGCATTACAAAGGATGAACAGAATAGACTCTACTTTGGAGTAGCTTGGGAGCCAAAGCTGGCTAGACCCACAGCTGTGGGCAGACATGAAGCACTTGATTAGAGTCATAATCAGTGTCCCTGTTGGTGACGCATTGTGCTCAAACACTTAATGCAGCAGTCCAGGTACAGAGCTAATACCATTATGATACATCCTGATGCATTAAGAACTCAGAAAAATATATTTGATGCATAAGAGATGAATTTTCACTTTTTTATATAGTTAGGACACCATATTATGTCATCTATGTATGAGCTATGTAGCCTGTTGCTGGTAATCTTACAGAGACTCTGGCTGATGCTTTCAAAATGGGAGATATTAATCTCTTGTAAAGGGAAGGAATTATAAAAAGCAGTAACAAATGGTACAAAGAAAATGAGTGAGTGAGGTAAATTAAATTATTCAGGTTAATTTATGAATTGGAGAGAAAACAGAGAAAATAGAACTGAAGAGACCCCATGTAGACATTCATTGTGTTTGATGATACGAGATAAAAGGAGAAATTATTCTGATCTTTTTGGCAGACAGGAAAGAAGAATAAGGCTCAATGACAATTTTTAGCAAAATGAGAAAATAAGTATCTGTTGTCCTAGAGTTAGTCCTTGGTCTGAGGTTTTATTTTTCAATAATATTCATTAAAGATTTGAATACTGCAATAGATGAGACAATAGTATTTAGCTTCTTTCCATCAAGATTTTGAAGTCTTAATGATTTGCAGCTGATGCAATTCATGAGGGTTAACTTGAAATAAACTTGTCTGTTAATAAAAAATTAATGCATTTATTCTTACTCTCTTCTTTAAAGAAGTATTTTAACCAAAAGCTTTCCTGCTATTACGTTTTGGCATAGGTGTTACCCACTATATGGTATGTTTCCCTTGAATATTTCCATGGGCTTGAAACCTCTAAGCACTTTGCTGCCCTTCTATGAAATTTCCAGCTTTGGCTTTTTGAAAGGATCTAGATGTCCACACCAGAAAAATTCAATGCAAGTGCAAAAGCAGAATCCCACTGTCCAGAGAACTTGCTAATCGAACCAGTTGCTTAGTGAGATTTGGGAATGATTTGAGATGGAAAGGTATTAAACAAAGGTTTTAGAAACACAGTTTTGGCACTTCTTTTGGTGCAAGAAGTGCATGTTATGACTATTTTTGGTGTCAAAGTTTTCATTTTAGATCACTTGTTTCAGAAGTTAAAAATAAATTCATTTAAACAAAAAAAAATCATTAAACAAATTCATTTTCATTTCATAAAAACAAGGATCATTTAGTTTGGAAAGGATCTCTAATCATTTACTGAGCACTGACACATCCACCACTAAACCATGCCTCTATGTGATACAGCTACACTTTTAAAAAATCCTAGAGGAGCAATGACTCAACCATTTCCCTGGGCATCCTGTTCCAATGCCTAACAAGCTTTTCTTTGAAGAAATTTTTCTTAATAATAAGGAAATGAAGAATGAGACAGCAAAAGGAAAGACATTTTATGTTTGACAGCTACACTGGACTTGGTTGTTATAATTTTTATGGAAATTTTTAAGATTGCTATTTCTTTCTGTATGTGAGATCACTGCGCATCATTTTCTAGTTGACCTAAATACCTAAATACACAGCACATATCAAAAAGAATGGAAAACGCTCCTCTCAGGAGCTCATTATAGATCTCAAGAATTTTAACTGAAACAGAGACAAAAGAAGAAAGAAGAAATCCATAAACACTGACAGAGAAAGGAAGAATGCCACAATTCATGTTATATGACATAAACACTAACCTTGACAGTACTGGGAGAAAAATCTTTATTTCCTCCCAAAGCCCAACATTTACATTCTTTAAAGACAATTCTATATGTAGGATCTATGACATTTTGACAAGTGCTCAACAGCACATTCTAAAAACTTGTTATTTGAGAGATTTTATGATACGAATTATACATTTAAGAATAATTCTGTCAATCAAGTGTCATAATACTGCCTTATAATCTTGTAATTTTTAATTGTTATTACTTTGTGGATCTTTTGACTGAAGCCATATTTTGTTTAGCCATTGAGAGTAATTGAAGGAAATAAAAATTATTTTCTAGCCAAAATGAGAGAATCATAAAATGATTTGAATTGGAAGGGACCCTAAAGATCATCTAGTTCCAACCCCCTTGCCATAGGCAGGGAACCTTTCACTCAACCAGCTTGCTCAGAGCTCCATCCAGCCTAGTCTTGAACACCTCCAGGCGTGGGGCCTCCATTACTTCTCTGGGCAACCTGTCTTGCTGCCTCACCACCCTCACAGCAAATAATTTATTCCTAACATCTAATCTAAACCTACTCTCTTTCAGTTTGAAGCCACCCCCTCTTGTCCTGTCACTACATACCCTTGTGAAAAGTCCCTCTCCAGCCTTCTTGTAAGTCCCCTTTAAGTTCTGGAAGGCTGCTCTAAGGTGTCCCCAAACCCTTCTACAATCCAGGACGAAAACAGCCCTAACACTCTAAGCCTTTCCTTGCAGGAGAGGTGTCCAGACCTGTGATCGACTTAGTGACCCTCCTCTGCACTCGATCCAAGAGGTCCAGGTCTTTCTTGTGCTGTGCCCCCTAGAGCTGGATGCAGTACTCCAGTTGCAGCCTCACAAGAGCAGAGTAGAGGGAGAAGGATAACCTCCCCTGACCTGCTGGTTTTGGTGCAGCCCAGGATGCAGTTGGCTTTCTGGGCTGTGACAGCACATTGATGAGGCATGTTGAGTCCATGAACACCTGTGATTCTTTTTCCCCAGGGATAGTCCCAGCAGGATCCATTCCCTGCCCAGCCTGTACTTGTGCCAAGCCAGGTGCAGGACCGTGCACTTGGCCTTCTTGAACTTTGTGACGTTCCCACTGGCTCACCACTAAAGCCTGTCAAGGTCTGTTTGGATGGCATCCCTTCCCTTCAGCATGTCCTCAGCACTGCACAGCTTCATGTTGTCAGTCCCACTGTCCATACCACCAACAAAAATGTTAAAATGTGCCAGTCCCAATACTGGCCACTCATCAAAATCTTTGTAACTGCTTTAAATCAAAATGATGGAAGCATATCTATGGCACCTATGCAGATGTCACGAATGGATTTTGTGAATTTAGTTCAGCTCCTGTCTTTGCCCAGGCCTATGGCAGCAGGCAGGAGGTGTATTGAAGTGACCANACCATCCGAAGGTGGGTGGGGCACACACACATCGAGATCCTTTCACTCAATCCCTGGGGAAGTAACCGCGAAGCTGCGTCCAAGCCTTGGGGAGACGTCTCCGACAATTTCAGGGTGTAAGAGGCTTCTAGCCTCCGTGATAACTCATGTGTCTTTTATAGTTGTAAAACAGTGTTTCTTAAGTCAGAAATATTTCTTATCTCTCCCCCATCGGCTCACCAGACTAAGATGTTAATTCTTAGCTAGGTGTGAATCACCCTTGGCACCAGAGATAACTGCTGATGGGCCTTTCCACCCATAGTTATCTCTTTATCCACCAGCTATTGTGATACACAGAGCCGGGGGGCAGGGGGATGTCCTGCCACAGCAGATAAGAATTTTCTGGGACCATTGTTATCCCTTTTATCCAACTCTTCAAACTTCAGACTTAATTATGGACACATGATCATGACTGATTTGTCAGTATTTATTTTAGACAGGTACTTTAGGAGTCTTTTAACTACAAAAACCTACATTTCGTCTATGGAACCCTGCCTACAGTGAGTGCGAACAAACTCTAAAAAACAAGTGGCTAAAAGACATTAAAAGACATGGTTATTTCTAAGAACAGATCATTTTCTCTAGCTGAATGACCAGCCTAGTATCCAAATCCTGAGACATGTATCTTAGGAAAAGTTTCTTTTCCCCATGGTCACCTTTTAGAATGGAAGAGGGAAGAATTGTTTGAAAGAGTGGATAAATAGTCTCTACTTGAAATTTTCGTCTTACTATGAAATGAAATAATACCTAAAGTATATATGAAAGCTACAGATTGTTATACTATGAGCTTACTTTTCCTCCTCCTCCTTGAAAAAAACCTCACCTTTTAAAACCTTAATAAAGCATTTGAAAATAGTCTTAAAATATTTGGCAAAGAATCTCAGGCCTTCAATCTTCAAAGGTCTGATGAACACACATATTACTTCTAAAGAGTAATTCATTCTTTCAGGAGAGATAAAACATGCAAATCTGACCTCATATTCTAAAAGGGGTGCACCACAAAGTATCAAGTTCCATCAAAGCATATTTGGGGGCATATTCATGACATATTGTGTCTAATTGAAAGTCTCATCATAATTTAAAAAATTTAAATCTTACATTTGAATGGATTGTGAGGCTTTACCATGTAAGAGTAAAAAGTAAAAATAATACAGCTGTACATGCAGAAACTGATCACTGATTCAAGCACCAAATTGCTGGTTCTCAGGCTATTTCATAAGAGCATTGAGATGACAAAGGTGTTATTTATTAGCAAATTAATCCTGTCAAGACTGTAAATGAATCTTGTTTCTTCAATTCTGTTCTCAAGAATATTATGAGATACTTCTGTTTTCTCTGAACTGACATTCAACTTTTATTGTTGCTATTATTGTTGCATTCTCACTCTCACTCTCACTCTCACTCTCACTCTCACTCTCACTCTCACTCTCACTCTCACTCTCATCGACCATCTCTTTTGTACATTCTACTCATTTCAGCTCTACAGGAAACAGGAAAACAATACCTGCAACAAGACAATGAAGAAGAGAGAAGAAAATCCCAACACAATTTCAGGATGCAGAAAAATGTCTACCATGACATGACAGTTAGAGCAAATATTGTGTTTTTTTCCAAGAGATCCTTTTTTTCTGCAGCAATTTTAAGAACATGTTGAAGCACTACTATCGTTGCAGGTACTACCAACTTTTGACCTGTTTTAAGTGAGGATTTGTGGAGAGATGTTAGCTGACTACAGTAAGGAGAACAAAAATCTGAAAAACTGGAATCTGCGCATTCCATGGAGCATCCCATAGGTACTAGAGTATAAGGTCACACTTGTATACTTTCTTCCTCCAAGTCCTTAAAGAAAGAAGCATGCAGTTCTTTCAAAACTTAATTTTCTGTTCTTATGTATGCAGCATTTGATGTTGTTCCTTTGTGCAAATGATATGATAATGTTTCTACCTTTGGGAGACAAGTTTCTAATAGCTGAAGGGAAATACAGTTTCTCAAAGGAACTGATCCAAAATCAGTTTGGGTGTAAACAGATTCAACCAATTGTTTTCAAAGGAGTCATATGAATTTTGAGCTAAATTAGGTCTATGATTGGCCCAATACTATAATCATCAGGCAAAATTCCCATTATTATAATCAAAGTCTGTAGGATGTAACTATAAAAAAAGATGACTCAGAAAGCTGCATGTCCTGTTTGTCTTTCAAAGGCAAATTGTGAACATTTTTCCCTTTGATCACAAGGTCACAATTTATTTTTGCCACTTGACACAACACAAAAATACAAATAATGAGCTAAATCTGTAACTGGTGAAAGTAAGTACAAATTCAATTATGCCATATCTGAGTTTAGCCTCCTCATCTTTTGACTGGAATTATTAGTGATGACGTAATTAATTCCCCGTCCCCCCCACCCCAACATTAATGTGCAAAGAAAGAGGATGTAAAACAAAATAACCAGTTCTCTTAGCTATAGTCTCAGGGTTTGTGAATATCACACTTCATCCATGTTACTTAACTACTCAGTGCACAAATATACATTTTTGCCTGTGGAAATAATTGTATTTTTCTGTTTTCATAGACTGCACCATCTTTTCAAGTTAAGAACCTTTCTGTATTAGTGTTGCTAATACTCATTATTTTATTCCAGCTCTCGTGGTTTTCCTCATCTTTTTTTTTTTTTGAAACTCCAGCTTCCAAAGATGAGTGGCTATGTAGAAATCACTTTTTTTTGCTTTAAAACTGAAATTCTGTCCTCTTGGTTATTACAAAGTGTGTGAAAAGAGGACCCCAGTGAACTTCAAAATAAATAAGAAGAGATAAAATATTAAAAAAAAAATTATTTTAAAATACCTTTATTTTTTAAAGCCAATTTCATTTCTTAGTAAAACCATACTTGCAATTTTTTGACGACTTGAAATTGGTAAATGTCTATCTCCCCACAGCTGCCAGGTTGAAAATCTTTCCTTACCCATGACTGTCAGATATTGAGAGAGCAGAAAATGAGTATGTAGTCTCCCAGTTGGCTTTCTGTGAATTATTTATAGATGACAGAAACATTAGAGAAGTCCAGACAGCTGGACTGTGTGTAAAACTTTCAGGGAATGATTTCATTTAGAATGTTGTTTCAGGGAGAAAATGTAATTAATGTAGTTGGGAGATGAGAAATCTCACACACTGCATCTGAAAGTTTCTCCTCAGGAAATCCTTGTAGCTCGCTGTTTCTGTCAAGCAGGGTAATGTGCCTGTAAAACGCTTTTGGCAGAAAACATAGTACTGCATCAGCAGAACAAGAAAATGACAAAACATACACAACGTGGAATAGTGAATGCCAATGTCTTTGCACCAAGCACACACAGTCATGTAAGCAAAAGAAACCTAAATCAGCTGGAATCTTGTAACGGGAATGGAAGAAAGAGCCTTAGCTGAGATGTTCCACTGGTTCTCTTATCAGGCAAACAAAACACTTTGAACAAGTGACAAATATTATTATTAGAACAGTAAGCACAGAAAATGACAGAAAGACGCTACAGTAGGCAGTAGGTTTGGGTTTCTAAAATTTTTAAAAATTTTCTTTGTTTTCCCATTGTAGCTGTGAGGAAGCAAATAAATCTGAAGGCAAGTATATACACTTTCAGATCATTAAAATTGTAAATTTACAAATCTGAGTATTCAAAAGGCTCCAGAGAATCAAATCTGTATTTAACTCTAATTTTGGATATTGGCTTTCCTGCCTTTCAAATCACATTTTCAAACTTGTACTATTAGCCATGAATCCAGAAATTTAACTTGACTGTAAGGAAACATTGAAAGTTTGAAAGAAAAACCAAAATTGGAATACTCTGCTCAAGGGCCAATGACTTTCCTCCTTGAAAACAAAAAAACCCACCCTCCATCAAATTCTAGGCTCTACTAAAGCTAAATAAATGCTCTATGCATACAGTTTTTTCAACTATGAAGATTATATGAAAGAAAACGAGCAATATAATACTCACTTACGCAGACATGTTTTTGATGAAGGTGAAATTTGAGCATATCATTAACTCAAATGAATTACTCACAGAAAGAAAAAAAAATCATCCTTATATGGAAAGAAAAAGGCAAAACCAAACTGATGGAAATCTCCTTCAAAAAGATAGGGGTTTTTCATTAATCACTATTTTTTATATTCTTTATGTGTTATATGCTTCAAATTCTGCAACAAGAGAATAAATATTTCATTGTTCTGCTTACCCAGATCTCTGAGAGAGCAAAAAGTTAAAACAGTAGTCTAAATGAAAGGACACATTTTTTAAGCAGCAATCTCACATTTCAGAGTGAGTCTGTAACAAAAAATTTAGTCTTTTTAGTAACAATAGTAATTTTATGTAATAATACTTGGTTTACATATTATGCTGTCAGACATCATTAATCTTTCTTAGACCTATTCAGAGCTCTCTTGAAATAATCCTAATTTGTTATAACCAAAAGATGGCAGCACTCCATGCAATATACACTGCCTTCCACTCTTATTTATATTCACCAATCTCTTTGCAAATTCCATTTTATAGTGCTATAGTTTAAGTCATCCTAGCCAGAGAACTATTTAGAAAGCTTTCAAAAGAGAACACATGCTTATTAATTTGAGAAGGTTAATGTGGTTTTGGAAAGATTATAAAACAGTTCCTTTATTTTCTTTAGTATGGTCCAGACTAGTTAGCCATCAGAATTAAATAAAGGGGTCTGAGAAGCTCCAAGCTGAAGTCTGGTTTAGGGAAAACTATTCTCATTTTCTGAGGACTTAAGCACCAGGTATTTTGTCTCATCTAGGTCTCCTAACTCTTTTCAGAATATTTTTTCCTTCTTTTTTCCCCATATCTCCTTTTTGCTCTTCTCCTTTTCTTCCTGTCTCATTCTTTACTGTTTCCATGTCTCCTGTTGGGCAGATCTCAGCATTTGTGACCAATACCAGCTCTGTGGTGTAAATACCTCCTTTATTGTACACCACGACCCACCCCGTGGCTCTGTGTCATCTGATGTCTGCACACTGTTGTACCCACAGTTGTCTGAATTCACCTTCCTCTGTGAGACCTAACATAAAACAAGGCACCTCTTTCCAAGTGATAACAGAGTTTGATGGGGGTAGATGCTTAGTGGCTGTGTGGCCTTGACCATGTAATATAAAAACATTGATGAAGAGACTTCAGAGCACACTCTTTGCTTTTTTTGAATGATATCAAGGGGGCATATACAATGGTCACTAAGAAAGCTGGATTGTTAGTTTGGTCTTAAAGATGCAGTATCCAAAAGTTTACTTACCCACTCGTTTACTGAACAAATCAAGGGGTAAAATGGAATGTAGAAAAGGAAACCAAGACTTTACAAAAGGAGCAAAAAAGTGGAATTGCTAATAAATGAGCAGCACAAATTCTGCAGTCACCCTAGAAAGTGCCAAAGACTTAATGAATGCTGTGATACTAAATAAGATGATAAAACAATGAAATATGTCCTTTTAAGAAGCCTTTGACGGAATTGAACCATTAGGCAGATGGATGTGAGACCCCACATGCAAAATTTTGAAAATACACAAAAAGTTAATAATAAATGGTTATGCTCTACTTTATTTCCACACAGATATGTCCAAATAAACGAGAGTTCTCCCAAATGGCACAGGTGGCTAAGCTGTAAAATGAACAGGTAAAAGCAACTGAGAAGCCAAAGCATAGTGTAGAATAAGCCCATCCAAGACAATCCCAGAGGCAAGATAAAGATAGGTCACTCTAATACATAATTCATTGCACACATGGATAACTACATGGAGGAGTTTAAAAAAAAAAAAAATGGAAAATGAGCTTCAGTGCAAAGAGTATGAAAAATCGAGTTTTCAGTTCCACAACACATGAAAGAGAATCACACAAAATACTGTGAGAGACTGCAGACCATGTAAGGAGACACATTGCTGGGTTTAGGGGTTTTTTTGCTTGTTGTTTTGTCATCTACATTTTCCACTGACTCTAACTAAACTCCAGACTGGTTTTATTCTTTTCTGATACTTATGCTTATTATCAGTACTTGTGGATAGTGCTTATTATTACTTTTGGATACTGCTGATTTTCAGAACTCTTACCACTCTCATTAAGTGAGGATTCTCCTCCACTCTGTTATAAAGTTCTGATTTTTAACAGAGGCTGTGCTGAAAAAGTGTCATTTACAGGCCTTTTCACATTGAAGTTGGTTTCACATAACGAGCTAACAAGTATTTTGACCTTAAACATTGTTGCATGGCTGACCTGAAATCCAAGACTTTGGTAAAGGGGAAGTAGAAAGAGGACTAACTGTGGATATTCTGTGACCTTAGTGCATGTTAATGTAGTACGTTTCAAGTAGTTCCTTTGCTATATGAAAATTGCGTTTGTGACGTGTTTTCTAGTGTTGAAGAGTCTCATGGGAAGAAAATAAAAAACACCTAACATTATCTTTCCTTTTTTATAGAAATAAATATTAACAATTAACAACTTCATTTTACATACAACATATAAAAAAAAGCAACAATGTAGAGTAGTGTGCCGGTTCGGCCAAATTAGAGGAGAAATATCCTCTGAGGGAAGGCAGGTTACCACCACCCCTCCCCCAAACCCAGGTTTGGTAAAGAAAAAAAAATTCCTCGAAGGAAAGTGAAAGAGATAAACACTATTTATTCAACAAACACACAGAAAAGGATAACAAAGCTAAATAACAAAACAAAACAAAACAAATCTCTCGCTGTGGAGAGAAACCTGGAAAAATTCAGAGTCCTCTTTGGGTGTGGCCTCTTCCCTCCTCAGAGATGGGTTGTTGGGCCCCTTCCAGGAGGCCTTGGAAAAGGAGTTCTCCCCTGGTGTGGTCCGATGTTGTAGAACAGTCCCGAAGAGAAGAAGAAGAAGAAAAAAAACCCCAAAAAAGGTCCCAGGAAAGCCCTCTCTTTCTGGAGAAAGAGAGCTGAGAGCTGTCTGGAGAGCAAGGTTGCTGCCCTCCACACTCTGCCGCTGAGCCCAGAGCAGAGAGCTGTGTGTGTCCTTGAGAAATTGTTTTGAAAAGTTCGCTCAGTCTTTTTCCTCTTGCACCCAGTCTTAAAGGCACAGGATTCATGTTCTGGGCATAGAGTGGTGATAGGGGATACACATCATAAAGTCACCCCAAGACAAGTAGAAAGTCAAAATGATGAGATTTTAATTATGTTTAGTAAGAAGATTCTGAAGGTAGAAAGTAGATATTCACATAATGAAAAATAGTAATGATCAAAAATCCAAGGCACACGAAATTTGTCACTGGCAGGAATCTGCTTTATGTCACAAGATGCTACAGGCAGTAGATTTGATGATAATATTTAAGAATAGGTCCTGTCCAATTCAGAATACCCTGTGAAGCTGTGATTCTGTGAAACCATGGGCTGCTGGCTTACTCCCCACTCCCACCCTGCCTTCGCCTGTGGTGGCTGGAGAGGAGAATTGGAGACACAAAGGGTAAAGATCATGGGTGGAGATAAGAACAATTCACTGGAAACAGCAATGAGGTAAGAAAATGAACAGTAACAGCAACAATATTAACAACAAAAGTGTACAAGAAAGGCGAGTGCTCCTCCACTGTCTCTGACAATACCCAAATGCTGTCACACCACCTGACCTGGAAGGGTCCCCTTACCCGGCTCCTGGAAAATGATGAGAGGTGGTATAGGATTCCTATTCCTAGCCATACCCCTGGCTACTGCAAAAACTAACCCTGTCCTGGCTGGAACCTGGACATCTAGGTAATGCAATCATAGTATGTAAAACAACAAGACACCTGGGGGGGATATATATTTACATTTGTCCTGGGTGAAAATACCAGTTAAGTGCTTTACTTATGTAACCTAGAATCAATAGATTATCAAAGAACCTGAATGTAAGCATGGGACTAAAAAATTAGCCAGACTTTTGAGAAATTTGCAGCTGAGAAATTATGCTGATTACATAATCCTGTGAGAAAATGGTCTTAATAGTCATTATTGTCTATGACTTGCTGTACCTTGTGTAACTGTGGTTACACTATGAAATGTCAAGAATTAATCTGAGGACAAAAAAAGGGAATCTTCTTTAGTAACAAATAAAATTATTACTATCATTAAGGATGAAGTCCTGTGAAGTCCATCTCTGGAAATCTTCATGTGCCGGGACTCAACATTTTCTATGCAATATAAATATATCTCTATCTATATATATTTCTATATTTCATATTTCTATGAAATCTACAGAGTAAGAAATAATTTCATTGTACTTCTATACCATAAGAGTACAGCAGGTGACCTCCTGAAGGGAATATCAGTGAACCAAATGAAGCAAAAGAATGTTCCAGTCATGCTCCATATAATAGTGGCCATTAGCCAGAGGAGCAATTATCTCTTTTAATCCTTAACATTTAAATTTACAGAAAATATCTGGCATTTAAGAATATCCGCATGTGAAAAGAATCTAGAGAGCACTGTGATGACAGAAACGGAAAAGTCCATTCCATTTATGCAGCATCACTTTACCATTATATTGAATAAAGTGCATTTTAATTTTTAATCAACTTTGAGTCCGCTCTCTATTGGAACTCGGCACAAGATAAATGAAACAATTATTGTATTGCAAAGTGACCCTCTCTTGAAAAGACAATTGTGCTATAAATCCTGAGTACATGCTATGTAAACCTACTTTTGTTACTGAACTCAGCCCTTTCCATACTCTCTGTCTGTAATATACCTTTCACCAATTTACCCGCAGTAGTAGCTGTGGTGATAGTAATCAGAGAAGACAATTCCTTGTGAAGATATTCAGATAGGAGATATTAAAAAGAGCAAGAGTTCAAGTTATTAGCAAGAGTTCATTAACAGAGAGACTTTGAGTACCTTTACATAATCTCTGCAAGTTTGTCTGCCTCCTGCTACACTTCATTCTGGATTTTTGTAGGTAATATTACAAAATACATTTGCACACCATGTTCTGTACACTGCTTTTCCCCTAACTGCCCCCATGTATTTCAAATGTAGGTGTTAGCAGTGCAAAGCTCACTGAAATAAAAAAAATCAAACTTTCTGTTAATGTAATCACTTTTCTATCTGCCTTTTGAATAGAGAAGCTCAAAAAAATGGAAAGCACTTTCTTTTAGTTTGGGGGTGAATGAAGATAAATACTTCAGGTTTTAAAATTAAATAGCATCTTGAGACATGTTGCTGAGCTTTCCTCTGCAAGCTTTTCTAAATTTCCCTTGCTAAGACTTAGGATTAACAGGTTATTATTGACTCTTTGTTTTACTGCATATATAACTGTAAGTATTTTTTATCTAAAATAAATATTCCCAGAAGCTTTAGTTTCAACACAGTTGTTTTTATTAGTTTTCTTTCTATGTAAGCATTACCTAAATTGTAAAGATAGTCTCATGAGTAAGTGATTGTCTTATGGTCTGGGAGATTGAGATTTAAAGTCAGACTACAGCTTTCTGCAAAAATCTGAACAAATCCATTGAACTGTCTGGGCTTCTGTTTCCTGTTTGTACCTTTTATATAGTAATTGCAATTTTTTTCTTGTTGACACATTAACAGTATAGCGAAATCCCAAGTTAAAAAAAATTAATAAGTATAGGCAAAAATAAGGATAAAAATAAACACTTTTTTCTTTTTTTTTTTTCTTTTTTTTTAGCACTTGTGCTCTGTTTTTTGAATCTTTAGATTGTGAAGTTGTTCTCTGCAGCCAAAAGGCATGGAAAACACATTTTCAGTTATTTCTTTCTCAAAGAAATTAAAATCTTGCACCTTCACATAACTTCAGACACCAGGGCTGTAAAAAAACCACTATCTGTGACTATATTTATAACGAAGTCTTTACTGTTGATGTCAGTGTTACCTGTTCCTGATGTCTCATGTGTACTCTGACCATATCATTCTTTGCACCTGCGAGAACAGCTATCACAGAAAAAATGTGTTGAAAGTACTTTGCTCCAAACTGGCTAGGGCCAAAGAGCCACTGAGCAACTCCTGAAATTTGTAATTTCTTCCTTTTAATTTTGTTAGTAAAAGGAGAAATTAATTTTTTTTGGCAGGGAAAAAATCCTCCAAACCACCAAAACCCTCAGCATTGTTTAGAAACAAACTCCTCTCCTGGATAACAATGTAGCAGTTCTAGTAGAAAAAAGCAACATCTCTACCCAATTAAAAAAAACCAAAAAAACCACCTTGACTTTATTTCTGTGGTGGTTAACCTTGCAACAGCAATATGTGCCTTGTGATCAAAAGGCATGTTTACTGTAAAGCCCTAACAGATTATGCAGGCTTTTCTGTTCCCTGCAGCTCCTTGGAATGCAGAAACATGTTTATTTCTTTGTGTGAGCAACTCTGATACCACAACCCCCTACAAGCACTCTCTAAATTTGCTGCCCATATTTATAGAATAATTTCAAGATGGCACTGTTAATTTCTAAAAACTTTAAAAAATTGTTCTAATGAGGTCTATTTGAGGTTTTCCTCCTCTATAGCTATGTTCATCTTTATAGGAATTTTGGTGTTACCTCTTAAGTTAGAGCAGTAAGAGCATATTTCAGGTGTTCCAAGACTGTAACTGAAAGCACATTTTGTTCTGGCATTTTTCAGTTACTGCTTGTCCTTTTTTTGCACAACATCTGTCAATTTGCCACTTGGAGGGTGTTAAGAAAGTCCTATTTTAGTTGGGTTGTTCTTTTATAAACAGCCTCTTAAAATCCCAAGAGTCCTCCTTTCTTTCATGAGATGTGATTGATATTGTTCTTACTATATATATATAATTTACTGACCACATTTAGGGGTTTTCCCCCCTGATTCTCCTTTGCATTAATATACTGAAATTACAGTAATTTTTTCCAGATCAAATGTCTGCAGCAATGCAGTGCCACTCTTCATATGGAGTATCCTCAGTGTCACGAATGGATTTTGTTTTAAATTCAGCTCCTGTCTTTGCCCAGGCCTATGGCAGCAGGCAGGAGGTGTATTGAAGTGACCAGCACCCCAAAAATCCACTCTATCCACAAGTTCTTTAATAATAGCTGATTCAGTCTATTATGAAATGAATTATTTATTAATAGACAGGAAAACTAACAGGCAAGACTTAAATTATTACTACACAGGGATAAACAAAAAGAGATACTACTAGTAGATTGACATACAGTGCACGATACTGGTACCTTTTCAGTTACAGCTAGCAAAGAAATAGTATAAACCTAGGATTCAATGTTTCCTACCATCCGAATGTTAGTGGCACACACACATCGAGATCCTTTCACTCAATCCCTGGGAAGTAACCGCGAAGCTGCGTCCAAGCCTTGGGGAGAAGTCTCCGACATTTTCGGGATGTAAGAGGCTTCTAGCCTCAGTCATAACTCGTGTATCTTTTATAGTTGTAAAACGGTGACTCTCAAAGTCAGAAGTATCTCTTATCTCTCCCCCATCGGCTCGCCAGACTAAGATGTTAATTCTTAGCTAGGTGTAAATCATCTTTGGCGCCAGAGATAACTGCTTATGGGCTTTTCCACCCATGGTTATCTCTTCATGCACCAGTTATTGTAATATACAGAGCTGGGGACAGGGGGTAGTTGTCCTGCCACACTCAAACAGCTTTAATATTGTGAGTCTAAAGAGATGAATATCCAGAAGGAAAAAAGAGAAAATACAGTGATGGAAACAATATTACATCATTTACAGTAAATTAGAGAATTCCTATTTAAAGAGAGCAGCTTCTTGCCCAGCTGCCTTCAAACAGGTGCACAGTCTGTAAGCAATACCAGCAGAACTGCTACATCAGAGGCAGCTCTAATCTAGTTTGTTTAAGCGTAGAAAATGAATACATGGCAGCTCAGCTTCCATGAAAGTTTTGCAATGCATAACTGGGATTCTGAGTACTGAGGAGGGTCAGTCTTGATCCCAGCATACCCACAGGCAAGATTACACCTACATCACTTAAAAAGACCTGCTCCGGGATCAAAACTTCTTTTGCTGAGTAGCTAAACCAGAGATGCTGGAAGGAAAAGTAAACGTACCAGGCCATGGAGTTGCTTGATAGATACAAGGAACAGGCCAATGCCAGGTGGCAAAGAAATTGGAAAATGAACATAAACCAAACAGAATTTGAAAATGTGGACTGATGAGGTAGTGACAGAAAGGGCAATACTTCACCCAAAGTCTACAACATGGATACATAGCGTTGTGGATGTCAGCAGAAATTGTGCAGTTGATCGGTGTAACACAAAGCTTTATGGCCTGCAGAAATAGTTTTACAGGCAATTCTTTTTCCCTTGCTAATATCTCTTTAGACAAAATCACGTCCATCTCAGCTACTTGAGGATTCATGTAGTATACTCTGATCTTAGTGCTTTGCTCTCTTTAGGGAAGTTGATCATAATAACCAAAAGAAAGAATTACACCTTTGTTGGAATGCAACATTACTTTCCATTCCATTATGAAAGAAGAAAATCTGTATCCCCTCTGCAGGAAGAAACTGGGATTCATTGTGTTTTTTTAAAAACATTAAAATAAGTAGTAGATAATATTTTTGTCTAATATGAATTTAGACTTGAGAGTACAGAAACATTTTTATTGCTGAAAACCTAGCCTAAAAGATATTATGGACATGCTATATATACACAACATCGGTATTATATATACCTTATTAATGTTTATCTAAAAAGGTTTGATATCTGTACAGCCAATAACTGAAGTTCAATTTAATTTTTAGCAGCCACATGAGCATGTAAATATCTAATCCAGAATCTCTGAAATTACATTAATCTGAAAGCCTCAAACATCCTTCATTCTATGCTTGTAAATGTCAGCCTTAGTAATTATTAATGTGTGGGGTATGAGGCAATTTAATCCCCAGTTGGACCCAACACTAGATGCAAAAGAAAAACAGCAATATCTATTATGCCATTTTGCATCCATTGTTAATGATCCGTTTTACTAAATGAAGAGCACACTTACTGCATGTATTTGTCCTGAAAATGGCAAATCTACCACCAAGTATAGGCCTAACAAATTAATTCAACCAGCAAGTATAAAATGAATGAAATTCATTCAAAATTCTTCCTTCACTTGCCAGAAGCCACTGAGTTTGTGACCCTGTAAAGAGAAGCAGCATCTTCTGTATGTTATTAGTGCTTATGGTTCTGCCTTCTCAAGAGTGAAGATTTAGTCACTAATCTGCATTTAAGGTTAAGCCCACTGAAAAAAAATGACAGCTGAAACTTAAAATATATTGTCTCTTATTGTCATATCAAAATGAAAGCAAGCAGAACCACGGAAAAACTTGAAAGGTAAAGAAGGAATAAAAGTATTTTTATAAGATTGGGAGATTAAGGATACAAATTCTCTACATTGTATACAGCAGTACAAAGAATAAATATGCTGTGGCCCTTCAGATCTCAAGATAGCTGACCCTTATCTACTGAACTGTTGAAAGAAAACACTCATGCCATTCTGTCAGACCAAGGTCCGGCCTTGCCTCTGCTACTGCCATGAGGAAGCACAGTTACACAATAATTTTCTGTAGGCAAGTATTAATTATAAGACTAATGCAAAGTCTGACACAAAATTATTGCTAAGGAAAATCAGCATCTGAAAGCACATGTCCAAACAGATTGCTAAATACAAAGGTTCTGCTGGACTTATTAAACTGGAGGCTATTTGACACAACCATTAAGGAAACCACCCTTACCAAGATCATTTGGAAGCTTTACTAGGCAAGGTACAAGAGGAAAACTAGCTCTTTAAAATGACAAGTGGCTGCAGTACCAGAGAATGTTGGAAAGAAACTAAGTGGAGCAGAATAAACATGAAAATGTGAAGAATAAACCATATAAGAATATAGCTCTGAGAGGAAAGGTGTAAGGGAGAAACATGACTGAAAGTCTTGAGCAGAGTGAATTTTCATAATCATGGGAGAAGAAAGAATGAAAAAGTGCTGATGAGTCACTCTGCAGACTCACCTGTACAGTAGGATTTGGGGGTTCAATATGACTTTGTGATGTATACTGGGGCTATGGCAAAGCGAAAGTTGTTCTGCACAGCTGCACTGGAGTACGTTACAACTAATCTGTGTGTTTATGCTTTCAAGTATATCAGAAGAAATTTTATTGAATAACAACTCTGAACCTCTTGTACCTTTATTTTGTGCTGTGATTAGTTCAATGCTTATTGCAAACCTATCTGATCTCAATTTTTGTTTACTCTTGTATTTTGTCATTTTGACACTTGTAATTATAGGCTCTTGAGTTCTTTCTCGTGTTTGCTCTTCTGCTAAACACAATATTAGCCCTTCGGAAATCCATTTAATTCTACTAGCTAGCTATGAAGCACTTATTGGCCATGTCACAAATGAGTAGTCTCTAATTAGCCCATCCATTAATTGTTCAGATTCCTGAAACTTTATTTAGACTGCCACTGCATAGTCAATGGTCAGCGACACCATCTGAGAGCACCTGAGTTTTGTGTGAAAAAAATCCAGTCTTGCCCAATCGGTGTGGAAACCTTACATAAAAAGAGTCGTCAGACAGAACTACTACTTTGCACTCCCACAGCTTCCATCTCACTTCCTCCATCTGCTAAATGCTGCCAGCCACAGCTGAGTCCGGCACAAGCAGCTGCACGGTGACAGAGGCTGTGGTGCCACGCAGAGTATGTTCAAAGCAATCAGAGAACAGATTCTGGGGCCAAGGCCCCAAGATCTTATAACTGTCACTGGTGATGCAAGGCATAGGACATTTCCATGCTGGGAACAGTGGTGGAAAAGTATGCCTTTTCCTGAACCTTGATCTTTTAAGGTAATACAAATTGCTTAAATTTTGCAATCTGACTCATGTTTTTGCTGAAAACGCCACAATTGCAAAGATAGAAATTGTTTACTTTTATTGTGAAATAGAGGACTCAACAGAATCTTATTTTTTGCCAGTAGTATTTCTATCAGAAAAAACATGGAATTACCTTGACTGTTTCCTTCAGTTTCCTCTAAGAGCAAAGGGGAAAATGGCTTCAATTTATTCACTTTTGACAGATAACTTGACTATAATCTTTCAACATCATCAGGCATATAAATGGTTAATAGATTGCCATATGAAGCTAAAATGTGATGATGTTATTTGAGGTAAACCATAAAAATAAAGATGCCACAGATGTAATGACCGTGGTGTAGCCGGTGTAAGGTCTCCAGAATTCATATACTTGCTTAGTACTGATAGCACTATTTCCCTTTAACTTTTCTGGGTATATACTTTATAATAGATACAAAAGATGGTTTACCTGTCTTAAATTATCTGAGTATTTATGCTGCATTTAATGGCATTAGGTTTACAGTCTATCTCTTTGTTGTTCAGACCAGTCGTTTCTCACTTGCAATGGATCTCATGTTAGCTTTTCAATTACAGATTTCAGGGAATGGCAGTTTATCTGTGAATGTGACTCAGCAATTCATGAATACATAACCTTGTCAGAACAGCTGGAGCATATCTCTTACCTGCTCTGTGGGATGTGTTAAAGACTTTTTTCACAAAGTGAGAATTTGTTAAAGTGGGACTCCCATGCAGTAAACATCACCATACAGGACTGACCTTGGAGGCAGTATTTAAAAAAATTTGTTAAGTCTTTAATGCTTTATCTTGTTCTGAAGGCCTTTAGAAAAGATCTGGTCATCTGAAGGTAACCAGAACTCTGTCTTGAATTTAGTTATCTTAAATTTAGCAACAATCTGTTCATTAGAAAGTTGAAAACAGCTGAATTGAGAACATTTCACAAGTAAATGTTCTAACTTTTCAGGAGTTATTTTGGCATTGTTTGACAGCATTTTTCCTTTCATCAGTGAATTTGCAGTGGAGGTGGCACAAGATGTTTTTTGTACTTATCCAGAAGCTGAATCCTGAATTGCTATGGCTTACAGCTGAGCTTGAATGGCTTCACTGCCACTGATACCTGAGCTTCCTGCAATTAAGACCAAATTTTTCATTTGTACAAGAGAGATGTAAAGGTGTCACTGTCAACTATCAGACAGATCTGTTAATAAGACATTCCCAGCATTTCTTGTAACCTTCCATAGGTATCAAAAATGAACTTGTTCTGAATTGTGAATCTCTTTCAGTCATACTCTGATAGTTCCACAGACACGTCTCTGAGTGTAGGTGACAGCAGGATGAAGAATTTAGCAGCAAAATGTCTGTCCTGTTGAAAACTTGTCTTTGCCTTTTTTTGCAGCTTTTCTTCTCCCACCTGCAAGAACATTCCTTCTCATGAGTTGTTTACCATGAGTGGTAGTTTACCACTACCAATAAGGAATGCCACAGAAGGTTCCATAAGCCAGATTCCACTGTGGCCAAGATAACTCACATACCTGCCGTTGTCATCTCTCTGTTAAAAGAGACAAAAGTGACTTCTGCCTTCCATTGTCACTAACATCACCAATACCAGTATTATTATTATCATCACTGCAGCTTTTAAGAAGGTCTGGTTCAAATCTAAGCTTTTTACTAAGGCAGTAAAGCAAACTGGACTAATGTCTCATGCAAAACCTGAGAATGCAGAATATCAAGTCTTAGCAGGCTGTCCCTCTCCTTTTGTAGATTTAGAATCTGCATATAAGCCAAGAACACTTTCTCTGGTGGGAGAGGGCATGGTAAGAACAGCAAAGACAAAATGACAAAATATAAATATTATTTGGAAAGTTAAACTTTAAACTTTAAACTTTAAACTTAGTTAAACTAATTCTCAAAACCCAACAATGAATGAAAAATGAATCAGTCCACATGGGATACTTTTTAAATTTAGCAATTTTTAGGCCAAGATGTATATGATTTGTGAAGGTTTGGGTTTGCAATGCTATTAGGATTTTCAGCAGCTCCTGCTAACATTCTAATTAAAGTTAGAAGCGTGTCTAAGTAAATGGTTTAGGTAAAATAGCAGCTTACAATTCATACAGGAGACAAAAATATAACTTCTAGACACAGACTCCAGGAAAGTTTCCCATCCTTATTCTCATTGGAAAAGCTAAACACAGTTTAAGGTTTGCATTCTTAAATTTTACCATCATTTTTTTATATATAATTCTTCTCTGCAAAATTTTGTGAGTTTTTCCTTTTTGTGATTGTGAACCTATGAGTGCAAATAAGGAGTAACAAAGCAGAGAGTTGAGCTTTAGATCAACTCTTAATTGGAAGCAATTGAGTTGTCTATAAAAATCTCCATCAGGCTGGGGCAGATATAATCCAGCAAAAAATAATTGTCATTTAGGTGCTAAGGGTGAATATACAAAGATTTAGTTAGGAATAATTTCACTGAGCAGAATTTAAAAATAAATTTTTATTTAAAAAATTTAAACATTTAAAATAAATTTTGCCAGGTATAGATCTCATGCCTATAGATCTCATTTGTTTCTGTTTTGGATCTTCAGCAAAGATATGTCATAATATTAACTACTTTTTAAAATATTTCAGAATGGAAATACCTGTTCAAGTACTTTTTATTTATATGATCTTTTTAATAGAAAAAAGGCTTAATTTTGACATCAGAGTACTTAAAGTAACGTTTCTGATGCCACTAAAACACATTTTAATGTAATTGCAAGGTAGACTAAGAGAAGCAGAGGCCATGCATTAGTAGAAGTAGCTACTGGAAGCAGCTCAAATAATGGAACACCTAAAGGTAATTGCAAGGGAAATGAATCCATGTAAGAAGTAAAATACTGAAAGCATTCCCTGGTGTGAAAGTCCTCTTTAGCTGTAATGGTGCTAGCAAGTGCTCCTGCAGTACTTTCTTATTCTGTATATTTTCTACCATCAGATAAGATAAATGGAAATGTCTTTTTGTTCATTGACAGTATTATCCCTTCTGACTGAAACATTTTATTCAAGTCTGAAATTTTAACCCTACTGACATGAAATCATAGTTTTCTGTCATCATGTCAGTGACCCACATTAATGTTATAGAAGTGTTGTAGAGCAGCAGCACCTGAGTTCTAGTTTTTGTAAAATAAACCTTTGTGGAAATTGGGCCAACAGCATAAATTTAGCACAGACCTTACTGCTAATGCTTTATCAGAAAAATGCTTATCTTGAAAGCATACTGCATGCCACAGACAGGCCTTGAAATACCTGGAAGGATTAATTTTTTTTGGTAACCCCCTTCTAGTATAGCAGCATGGTATGAAAGGATGCTCTGGGGAAATTTATTTATGTTACAAAATAATTCATTTTTAACAATTTAAATTACATTTTTTGTAGGGTTATATTATTTTTAGTAATAAAGAAAATTACCCAGTACTCGGCAAATTATTACGATGATTTTACTTCCTTTGTTTGCATGAAATAGATCTTATACAAATAAACATTTCAACAAGTAGCAGAGTTATTATTCAACTCTAGCTGTTATTCAGATGAGTGGAATACTTTTAATGTAGGCAAGTTTGGAAAGATCATATAGACCTAATTTTACAGTTTTCTTCAAGAACAGACTCTTCAGGTTCAAATTCCTAATTTCTGCTCCCTCTTCCCTTGTGCCTTATAGCAAGCAGTGCTCTACTTTCTTCGAACTAAACTGCACGTTCATAGCAATTAACTACTATAATAACATTTTAAAAATCCCAAATGAAGAGCGTTATTAAGCGCTCCTTATTTACCTGTGTATGAAAAGAAACCAGTTCTCTCAGAAAAATGTGGTTTGTATTTGGCTTCTTCCTTTACTCTTTATTAAAAAGTATTCTCTACTCCTAAAAAAATTGGCTTTTTGCAGTATAATTTGCAATTTAGGTGAATTCTTGCAGAAATGTTGCTTTTCTGCTGTGCCTAGTATATCTGTTTAACATAGTGATGATAAGGAAGTTCTGAGAAGTTTAGAACGAAAAGTGTGAAAAACAAATATTCCATTTTTATAATATTTTGTTTACTTTCTTATTCCAAGTGAAATGTTTCCTCATCGCACAAGTCAGCAATAGACACGTGGAATTCACAGAAAAAGAATCATGGAATGGTTTCTGTGGGAAGAGACATTAAGAGATATCTTGTCCCAATCCCGCAGCCATGAACCTTCCTCTAGACAAGGCTGCTCAAAGCCCCATCCAACCTGGCCTTGAATGTTTCCAGGGATGGGGCATCCACAGCTTCTCTGGCAACCTATTTCAGTGCCTGATTACCATCACAGTAAAGAATTTCTTCCTAATATCTAATCTAAATCTACCCTCTTTCAGTTTAAAGCCATTCCCTTTGTTCTATCACTACAAGCCCTTGTAAAAAGTCGCTCTCCAGCTTTCTTGTGGTCTCTTTAGGTAGTGGAATTAATCTACTGGTAAATAGAAATGTATTCACATTCACAGCAACAGAGGAGTGGCAAAATGATAATCCTCCTATATATTTTCAGTTTTAAATTCTGAATTTTGCTAGCCTGTGTCCTGAGCTGAAATTACCATGAAGTCCTACTGAATGGGAGACCCTTTTGACTTTACCTGTTACAGCTGCTTGAAGAATTATCCCAAACCAGGAAATTGGCCTGTGCATTTTCCTAATAGAGTAAACTGCATGCCTGTCTCTTCATTTTCCTGCACAAGGCATTATTCTATCAGCATCTGACTTTGTTCACTCTTCAAAGGGCTGGAAAATTTTTTTCTAAATAGTGGGAGAAAAAAAAAAATTAGAATCTTAGGGTGAAAGAATTATGAAAATCAGACTATTTTTTTTGGCTATTTTAACTTTGTGGAACTCTACTGCTGTCCATGGTTACAATTCCCCAGATAAAATAAACAGAATAGTTCCTCTGCTTTGCTTACCTGAACATCTGGTCCAAGATTTTGGTTTGTAAAAGAAGTGACAGACCAATGATGTTTCTCATACTACCATTTGTGGGTTTTTTTTTTTTATGAAACAAGATGAGGCTTAAAGTAGTCACTGCTTTTAAAAGTCACTCTGTACAGATTAGTACATTTCCTTTTAGAATTAATTAAATTAAAAACAAATAGTAAAATGAGTAAATAAACTCAAAATCCAGATAGTTCTAACTGGTCTGTGTACGTAATTTCGCAAATTTGTTACTCTAAATGTACAGGGTAGGTAGGATAATCAAGAGTGAGTTAACAGCAGACCTGTGAGGGAGTGAGGGACTGGGCTGACAAGCAAAGGATGTGGAGTGAGGTGAACATGAAATCACCAAGATAAAAACGCAGCCGGCCACCTCCTTCACTTTTGTGTAAGCAAGGAAGTGCCTGTTTTGGGGCAAACACCACCACTGTCCCAACCCTTTCTGACAAACCAGCATGCTGGGGTGCCTCTCTGAAGTGCCTGCACACTAATGCATACAGCGTGGGGAACAAATATGAGGAGATCTGTGTGCAGCTGTAGGGGTACAATCCTATTTGGATCACAGAAGCTTAGTGGGATATCTTCCATGTCTGGAGTGTTGCAATGGAGAGATACACGGTTTTCAGGAGCAATGGGTCTTTATGGGAGAGAAAAGCTGGAATGCATGAAGTTCTACCTTGGGATAGATAGGCCAACAAAAAGCTTATGGGTAAGGATTAAAGAGAAGATCAATATGGGTGTGGTGTCTGCTAAAGCCACCTGATAAGGAAGAATAAGTGGCCGAGACCACTGGACCTCCTGGGGGACTTCAGCCACCCTGGTAACTGCTGAAGGAACAACACAGCAGGGTATTAGCAGTCAAGGATGCTTCTGGAGAGAATCCATGACAGCTTCCTGACCCAAGTGACAAAGAAGCTGTAACAACTAAGGCACGGACTCAGACCAGCAGGGAATCTGAGACATTTACTTAAAGAAATGAGTTTGTTTTTCACATCTCCTCAAGACCCAGTATTTCCTTATATGGCATTCTCCACGAAGTGACCTATCACACTGTTGCCATGTCAGCAGCACACTTTCTTAATGTCCTTATATGGGGGTCATCAAGCGCTGCCCACCTGTCTGGCAGCTTGTGGCAGGCTCTTCTTCAAAGGGCTCTGCCCTGTGGCATCTTCTCACCTCAAGGTCAGGCAGAAACAAGCTTCTGTGGGCTGCCATGGCATTCTCCAAGTGTGTCCCACAGCCTGTAGCTCAATTCCATCCTATCTTTCCCCACAGAAGCCAATGAGTTGAGATGTTCTGCTGGATCTCATGCCCACAAACAAGGGCTCATTGGAATTGCAAAGGTTGGAGGCAGCCTTGGCTGCAGTGATCATGAGATGTTGGAGTTTGGGATTCAGAGAAGAGGGAGTAGAGCATCACAACCCTAGAGTTCAGACAGCAGACTTTGACTTCTTCAAGGATTTGCTTGGAAGAGACCCATGGCATAAGGCTGTGGAGGGAGGAGGGGCCCAAGAAACTTGGTTCATATTCAAAGCTAACCTGCAAGTCCTGTCAGGGTGATTGGACACTGCAACAGGTTGCTCTGAGAAAATGAATATCTCCATTCTTGGAGATATTCAAAAGGAGTCTAGACACAGTCTATGTGTCCTGCTTAAGCAGTGGTATTAGATAAGATGACCTCCAGAGGTTCCTTCCAACCTCAGCCATTCTTTGATTCTACAATACTTAGATTCTGCGAACAGGTACATAAAGTTTAAGAAACAGTTTACTTGATCTACATTTTGAAATATACTCAAGATAGCATGCAGGATAATAAATGTAATAAGACATATATCAATCTTACATAAAGTGACCACACTATTCCTTTCCAAACTATCCTTTAATCCTATATTTGGCATTTGGGTGATTTTATGCTAAGAATTAGTAGTTATTTCTAAAAGACAAAAATATATTCATAATGTGCAGCATCTAGACAAAGTGATCCATTCTGTTTTTAACACAAGTTATCCTCCAAATGAAATTGAAGGACGGAGATAATCAGAAGGTAGAACTACAGCTGTGTTTGTTATACAGCTAATCAAAGAAAGAAACTGTTTGCTTTGATTCTTATCCTGCTGCCCTGCAAAGAATTAATGTGAGCAGCTGACACTCTGAGCATTTACTTTGTAAATGGGAAAATCAAGGAAAAAGACAAAAATCACCATAGTGCAATTACAACTGTGCCTGAAAAATGGAGTAACCTAAACAGCAATGTATTTCTTCAGGTTTCAAGGTTTAAAAAAGAAAATAAATTACATTTTAGCAGATTTATTAGTGCTCTTAATTATCGGTTCATGGCCAAGGTTTCTCATATGTAAAAATTCACCTCTAAATTACATAAAACTTCCCTTCCCAGTGAAAATAATTCCAGAAACGTGACAGTTTGACAGTAGCCACGAATACCAATGTCCCAGTTCTACACAGTGGACATATGAATAGATACTGATAAAGCCAATCTGAACTCTTCTCTTAATCCTTCCTGAGGTATTATACTTGTATTATTTAAACTGGAAGTGTGCAGTCTCCTAGGTACAAGAGCCTATTATTCTGTGCGTATGTTTGTTTGTGTATGGATGTAAATATACAAATATACAAATAAACCACAGAAGAAACTAGCTCTCACTGTTACAAAGACTAAATGTTCCTAAACACCTTGGCAGTCAGCAGACTAGATGTGTGCGCTTTTTAAAAAAAATTATTTTTGTTTTTTTAAAGAAGTGAGATGTTTAAAAACAAATATTTTCACTGTCAGGAGAATATGATCCCATTTCCAGGGTGTGGCAGAGAAATGCATAAATGCTGCTTTTGGGCAAATACTGTTGTAAACTATCTATGTACCAGTGAAAGGTATAGACCTGTACATCCAGAAGGAAATTAGGGCCCTAATGCAGACAGACTAGCAAGGTTTTGAGTAGAAGTAGCTCCATATTGTCGTGTACTCTGTTCTATAAGCTCTATTGGCTTTGCATTTTTTCATCAAATACATATCTGGTTTTTTTCCCAGTAGGGGAGTAGATGATTAAGGCAGTATATATCATGAAAGAAGACAATATCTAGTAAGATGCTCAGAGTAAGAGTTATAAGAGAGGGATTCTTGCAGCCTGAACTCCTGGCCACAATATACCTGTCAGGCTCCTGAGGGCACTATTAGGCTACATTAGCCCTGATCAGTATACATTATTGCCATCAAAATTTACAGTTTTTTCAGTGACTACAAAGAAAGTTCTGGCACCTTCACTGTTCCATAACTATTTTGGAGAACCAGAACCATCTGGGAGAGCAAGAGAAGAAACTGGGGTGTGACAGGGGCTGCAGACTTGCGCTCTGGTCTGAGATAGAAGAGAATTAAGAGCAAGGCCTAAGGATGTTACCAAGCGCTCTTTGTTCATAGCTCAGACTGTGCCCATGGCTGGGCTCAAAGTGTTGCACTCATCAACAGTGTAGGCTCCCGATGCACCTGACATGAAGGTGTTACTCTCCCACAGCTCCAAAGCCCTCAATCTCTACACCTGAGGGGTCAGGTCCCCACAACAGGGCAGTCGTTCCGTGCTCCACAGCTGTTCCCCTCTGGCAGCCAGGGCCATTCATGGCCTCCCCTCCACTCCCCCAGTCCCCCCACCACGGCCTGCCAGGGTGCCACTGCTGTGGGAGGACAGTCTCCATTCTCGGGGTTTTGGAAGCAGCTGATGATCCCCTCCTGGAGAGGAACCGCAGGATTCCACATGTGACAAGTGCGAGGTGAGTTTAATTTAGGCACCCAGGCTGAGCTGGTGCTGTGTGTCAGCCATAAGGACACATCACTCTGTGGATCAAGGGTGTGTTAAGACCCATGTTCAGAGTATGGATGTTAGAAACAGTAGCCTGCAGAAGGTCTGTGGAGTGGGATGGGCTTCAGGGCACAGTGGCACACATTGCCTTAGAACTGCTTATTTTCATACTTGTGCATGCTGAGCTGCCTTGGAAGGTGAATGGGGAATTGCTCTTTCCTTCATTTACAGGCAGAAAAATTAATGACTGGACTTTATTATTTTTTACTGTTAGAAAACCTAATAAACCTTCTGCAGTAGGTCAAGTGCAGCTCCTGAGTGCAGCTTCTGGGGCTGGGTCCTGTAAAGCCTAAAAAATTTCTCTCTCAGCAGTGTGGTCAGAGTCACCCATCAAGTTGTGAAGCCTCTAAGACTCTTAATACACAACAAACAGAGAAAAGTCTCCCTTTAAGATCAGTTTTCATGCTTTTTGCAACAATGCAGAGGACTGTTAAACATTGCAGACGTCTCTGAACTAACTGTTTGTCAGGGATGAAATTGCGACTTTCCAGTACCTCAGCCTCCATTAACATGCTTCTAAGAGAAGCAGAGCTTGAAAAATATGTGAAACCTTTTTTTTGCTGCGCCATAAAATGTCTTAGCTCCCATGTAATTTTATCCATTATTATTTACAATAAAATTACTTTCATCTACCTATAAATCCTTACCTGGTACATTCTTTTTCCAAATTGTTTATTAAACCTTAGTTATTATTAATTAGAAATGGCACAAACACCACAATCATTTCCTTAACTCTGGATGACAGCTGGGCTTTAATAGACTACAAAGCATGACTTTAGTATCTGGCTTTTATTTCTCCTCTGCATTAGCAATGTCACATGGTTGCAGAAGGCAAAAAAAAAGAGATCTGTTTCTGAGTGTCATTTTTAACTATATAGAGACAATGTTTTATTATAGCTATAATGGATTAAAACTCATGGTATATTCTGAAATAATGCAGGCAGACAGAGCAGTTAGCAGCTTTGAATTCACAATTATTATCTGGGTTTTTTTAATGATTTTTCAAAACCCTCTACCGTAGGTATAATTTACTTGTCTGCTGCTGGCAACATTGGTCTCTCTTGGCCATGTTTGTGGGATCCACAGATTATATAATGTGTGAAACAAATTGTGTAACTTCCCTGCAGTGACAATTATCTGTCAAAATATTTATGTTTAACAGTGCAAGATTCTGGTAATTGCTTGGTTTGGGAAGAGCATGACTTTTCCTTGGATTCTCTTCATGTGCTTGCTGACCGTACTTCTTCGACTACTTTTAGCCACCTACTGGAATTCTTATTAATGATGTAAAAGTCATATAAATTGAGTACCAGGGATGGAGGAGCTTTCAGCCTCTACATCTAAATAGTAAGCAGAAGAATGGAAGTATGCTGATAACACTGAAAATACTTAAAATATTTGCATTTTGCGCATATCACAAAATGAGTGTTTTTTCCCTGAACAACAGTGTTATTACTTTTACTGATATGTTGCATCTAGACTGTTAACCCACAGGTTAAAAGTGAGACTGGTTTCCCAGCTGATATTACCATATTCTCAAGTTCACCATATATCCTGCTTCAAAACACCGAATAATTAAAGAATCCTGATCTTCTTCTCTGCCCAAGCATTTGTAGAAGGTGCTTTGGAAATTTGAGAAAATGACCTACTTCTGAATTAAAGAAAAGCTTTATAATTGGATGTGGAGTTTTGCTAATATAATCAAGACAGAGGATATAAAACTGTACAAAATAGAAAATCTGTCATTTAGAGAGATATGAATGTACAATGCAAATGTAAGAACTATGGCCCAAGGACTATGAAAGTGATCTGATGAAAGAATTATAATGGAATCTCTTATAAAGGGGCTTATGTTATTGACATCTTAGACATTTACATAAGTGTTCAAGCAAAGGAAAATGAGGACTAGTCCATGTAAAAGAGATCTATTTCAGGAAAAATGAGAAAATACAGGAGAAGAAAAAATTATTAAAGTCTGATGAATCACCAAGATATAAGAACTTGCTATCAAAACTTGTATTTATTTTAGACAAGGAAACCTAACTTTTTTAGAATAATTTTTAAAAACTTTCCTATTTCATCAATTCTTAACCAAGTTAATAATTTTTATATTGGTTCAAGAAGCAGGGTTTCAGACCCAAGGCTAGGAAAAGTCTACTGTTGCCCCCAGCTACTTGCGTGACCTTGAACAATTTAATTTTTTCTTGATTTAAGATTCTAATTCCTAAGGTCTAAGGGGCATATCCTTAGTGGTAAGGTAAAGATTGTGGGTGATTTGATGAAATGCTATAATAATGGGTTACATGGGCCAATACAGCTCACTCAGTGGATGAATAAATATGATTTAACTATTGTTAAAAATGTTAACATTGTTAACAATGAAAGTTAATTTATGCAGTGTTTTAGTTCTTCCTACTCTTTAACTATCTTTGCTAATGCAGTCTTGGAAAACTAACCATTCTAAAAAATTCCAAACAAAACCAGCTTTTCTCTTCTACCTACAAATTGGCAGATTGCCATTCACAGAAGTCAATGGTACTGTTGGAGTGCCCGAATATTCCTAAGACTCCTCATTCTATTTTGTATGTTTTGAATTGTTCTTTTGTATGTTTTGAAACACGTGCTGCAGATTGAGAGATTCTGAGAACAGAGACTCGTTTCCTAGCTCTCTGTAAGATAAAACCTGCTATAAGGACCCAGTCCCTGAACAAAGCATGCACCGTCATATGCTAAAAAGTAGTTACTCAGTATAACAGTATTTCTATTATAACATATATTAATGTGCATTATGTACTTTTTGGCTCAAATTTTGCTATTTAAAATGGGTCTAAAAATATTGACTTACACCTTAGATGGGGTTCTTGTGTTTAATTGGTCCTTTGCAACTGGAAAGGACCAAATATTAAGAGAGAAAGGTAGGATCAGAGGGAATAGAGCTAAACATCAAATTCCTTTTCAGTACATACAATTCCTGATTTTGAAAACTAGGAATAAGCTTGACGCTTTCAACCAATTATTGCTGAGACTAAAAATGGGAATTTTCCCCCAAACTATATAGAAGAAAGAACCTTCTTTCTATATACAGCCTTGTGCAGAATGCTGCAAACTGTCAGAAACACTTAACTTCTTGTTGAAATGTTTTATACCTACTCTGTCCCTCTCTTGATATTTGCTATTGTGAAAAGGAAAGGACAAGTAAGGCAGTTGAAGGTTACCCTGACACCACCCGCACACACGCACACACACACAGAAAAGAAAATAAAAGAAAAAAAAGAATATTTTCAATTATAAGTAGTGAATTCTAAGAAACAGCTGCAACATGTTTCTGAATTCTTTGTTTCTGACTGCTTTCCCTTCATGCCTTGAGCAACCAAAAGGATTAATTCTGGGTAGTTATTTAAATATAGTTACTTGCTTAAAATCCTCTGCCAAGATCAGAGAAAAGGGATTAGGATTAAACTGTTTTAATCAAAAGTAGTGTGGGTTGGTTGATTTTTTTTTCCTGATAGGCAAACTATTGCTCCAAGAAACAAGTATTAACACTGTAGGGACTTCAGTGTTGTATAGTCTCAGTGCCAATAAATACTAAATACAGAAAACGGTTTTTATTTCTTTTTTCTACAGATGTCAGTGGATGTATTAAGGGATGTTAAGGATAGTAGAAAACTACCATCAGATAGTTGCAAAATAACACCAGCGCTAGGTGTGTTTCTATTTTTACCAGTTTGTGAATGACTTTGGCTTGTTTGACTTCCTTGCAGAAGTCACACATAGCAAGTATGCAACTAGCTTCAGTTAGAGCTCATCCTCGGTGTGACTGTAATTGTAATAAAAACAATAACCAGAACATCTTCCTGTCATATTTACTTTGCTTCTGTAGTGGATGAGGTACAACAAAATTGTATATGCAAAAGACGACAATGTAAGGATAACATCTTAAGATCATGCTGGCCCTTTGGGTTTTCATTTCCATTATTTTAGACTTTTTTTTTTTTTTTTTTTTTTTTTTGTTTGAAAATGACTGCTAATGACTCTTTTTAGACATAATAATTCTTATTATATTTAAATTAAATCTAGGTTTTTAGTTAATTATTATTATTTAGTGTGCATGGGTGTGAAAACATTTTTTAATGAGGCATAATGGGTATTTTAATGATGAAAGTGTGGACATATTGGTCTAAGCTCTATTTCAGAAGAATATACTGCATGTTACAGGGGTCACAGTATGTTGATAGCTTTTTTCAGTTAAACTGGTTGATCTGCTGCAGTGATCATGTATTACTCATTCCTCTGAAGCATGGAAATCAGGAACAAATTTATATTTCTGGAACAAATAGAAATTTTCAGGGCTTGACTACCAAAATTCCATCTCCATTTAGTGCTTCCTGAAAGAGATGTTACTGCCTTTATTTCTCTAATCTTTCACATGGTCTTGCACCCACAGAGGCAGGTATTAAGGATGCTTCGGTCAACTCTTCTACGCTTAGAGAGAAGCACTTACGGCAGGTTATTTTCAAGTATTCTATTGCTCATTTATAATCAGAGAGTGAATGGTCAGTGGACAAAAGTGCACTGGTTGGGGTAGCTGAGGTGTTCTCGACTGTGTCCATGGAGTGAGGAAGGTCCTGGCAGATTTGATACTAGGACGTAGTTCCTGCTAATGTTTAGAAGTGCCTTTTCTTATGGTAGTAGATTGTCTGAGAGGGCAGAACCGGTGGAAGATAACTGCAAGTATTTTTGTTGAGCATCTGCGTGAGAGAAATTGTGCATCTCAGTGTTGTTCTTCCTTAATTTAATAATTTGTGCTCTATAAACCTGTGTGAGTACACTATTAAAAGTACCCATCCTTTCAGAAATTAATTGTAATCTCACTGAAGATAAATACAAAATATGTTCCATCACGTTGTTGAAACATCTTCTAATAGTAGATGTAAGTTGGCTGAGATGTTGTGGAAACATTGATTATTGGGATCATTGTTGATGAGGGAGCAGATTGGAAATGAGGTTTGGAAAATATTTCTATGGTCCCATGCAACCATCCAGCAGTAGGCTGGAGATAACTTAGATGTTAATTTCTTGGGGACAGAAACTGTATCTTTCACAGCACATATGAGTCAGAATCATGACTGGGTAGCATTAGCAGTATTACAGGTAATAAAAATGTTGTTTAGCTGTCCATTCTGTTCTGTGATTCAGTTGGTTAATCTGGCCTCTTGATAGTCTCAGTTAGGTGGAAAAATTAATAGAGAGGCTTTTTAACCAGTCTATTGTTTCTCTGAATTGGAAAGTTTCAAACAGAAACCTATTTGCATTTTTCTCAAAAGTTTTGTTCTAGTGATTTTTAATGTGCTTTCCTAGTCTTTCTTGGGCTCTTTTTTTTTTTTTTTTTTTTTCCCTCCTTCCTTCTGCATCTCTTACAGAGACCTGTGCAAACTTAACTCTTACCTGTGATGCTTGGGGGATTGCCTGAATCCTGAGGGTATCTCATTACTGACTTTGTTTTCAAGAGAGGCTCTAGTTAATGTTGCTGTAAAGATACCCTTTCTAAAAAAATGTGTCCTGATACCATATTTTCCTTCTTTCAGCTTGATAGGAAAGAGACTGATTTTTGGATAATGCTGCTGGATTCTGTACTGCTGGGCTCTAAGCATATAATTGTATATGTACCAGCTCTGTGGAGTTAGTGCATCTTGAGCTTAAATCATTGCACCATGATTTTCTTGATCTAATATCATATAGATTTAACACTGAAACAAAACAAAAGGTTATGTAACAATGCTTTGTATACAAACCCGAAAAGAAAGTTAGAAACAAAAATTTAAATACTTGGTAGCTGGATATGTTTTCAGTTACTTAACCTCTTGTCTAAAATCCCATGCTTCCATCCTGTGAACCAGAGTTTCTCACAAGACACCTTCTTACCACTGCCCCCTTCTCTGAATAATCTTTCCTGGCATTTCTGAGGGAGGCTTCTTCGGAGATAGGTTTTGGGATACAAATGCAATTGCCTTTAGTTGTTCTTTGGGAAGCCATGTGCTCTGCTTTTGGGGTTCTTGTCAGTCCTACTGGGCAAACAGATCACAAACAGTAGAGATTTTTTGGTTATACTTAGGTGTAGTTTGCTTCTGCATGAGTGGTCACTTGATATTTTTACATGTTCTGAGTCTCAGAATCTCTGGAACAGTATTGGCACAAGCCATATTATTTAACTAAACTGACTGGCTTAGTTAATGTTAGGTGTGTTTTTTGGTAAGGGTATGAAGAGGAAACATGCCTTTCCCATCTTTAGTTGCAGGTTCATGTCACATAAACCGACATTTTGTTTGTATATTATGCTTTATGTCAGAAAATGAGTTCTTGTGATTGTCTAAAATGAAGGATGATGCCTTAATCTACCACTACAACCAATACTATTCTTCCTTCTCTTTTCTGTATAGTACAATTCTAACTAAATTAAGCAAGTAAGGTGTCAATTATGCCTTTATATTTGTAACCAGCTGGGTAAAGGAGAGTTCACACAGAGCAGCTTTTTTTTTTTACTTCCTGTTGTCCTCTGCCAAAAGGCCAGAAAAAAAAAGAGTCCAGCATTTCCCTAAAGAACTAAGTGTTACTCATGTCACAATAACTGGCACAGACTCCCATTATTTGAAAAGCTGGGCCAATGCTCTACATATATGAAAATTCTCCTAGATATGTATATAGGACATAGTTTAGCTGCTTTGGACTTCCTTTGGCAAAGTAACTGATTTCATAATGCACAGAAGATGATGTGTCAGGCTGCCCTTCGATGGGAACAAGCATACCTACAAAAGGCTTTTCCTTGGGTCAAGTGGTTGTACCTCACCATGAATTATTAACAGGAAGGTACATAAATATCTTTGGTCTTCTGGCTTATGCATACACTTTGAGTGACTTGTTTAGAAACTAATTAAATCAATTTTTATACTGTATGTATTCTCAGTATTGCCAAATGCTTTGTTTCATTTTCATGCATACAGATGTTTGAGTCTTAGTACCTTTTTCTTGGAGCCAGATGGAACTTATCCAAGATATGACTAGTCCTGCTGAGCCTTGGCACCTGACTGCTCTTATATTATCAAAAACCTTGGAAGCTCAAGGTCCTTTGAGAGCATACAGTGCTCTATTTTCTGACTTTCTGGCAGTGTTTTTACTTTGTGTAATCTGTCCCTAAAGAAAATGTTACTTTTCCCTCTCTAGGAATGGAAACATGTAAGTTCTTCTACCCAATGTAGTTGTGAGATTTTTGTATATTTAAATGTGGTGTGAGACGGTGGACTTGTATAAAATTAGACGTGGTGGAGAATCGTCCTATGCTGCAGGATTCCCCAACTACTGAATAGGTCCAATGTGGATGCCAATTAACTGTTGAGAATGTTTATATCAGTGAACTCTAAAAATGATCAGTTCAGTACACGTCAGACTAACAGATTGTCTTTTTCATGACTCAGAAAGGATCTGAGATTTTAAAACAGGTGCATAAAAATATTTTTTTCAGGTTTGCTTTTCTTCCCTTTTAGCCATACCAAAGATGTATCGGGAGTTCTCAAGAGGTTACCTGGTGTGTACAAGCCTCACTGAAACTGAACAGATGCTTTTCATCTTTGTTGAAGCTAGGTTCCTAGGAAATTCATTAGCATTTTACATGAAAATCCCTTGCCTTTATATTTGTATCCAGGTGACAGTGGGAAAAAATTGGGAATGTAGTCTTTGTTTTGCATGACTTATTTCTTGTTTGTTTAAAGCTATATTTTCCTCTTCAGATTTTCTATGCATTGATGGCTACAGTCCTATAAGCTTCTACCATTGTGAATTAAGGGTAGATTGTATGTGAGATGTTATGAGAGAATGTGGTGTGAGAGCTTAATGCTGAGTCTCAAACCTTTGGAACCTATGGTGAAGAGATTTTTAGCTGCCCAGCATGGAATGCCTGTTGAATGCTAAAAAGAACATTGTAAATTGTACATCTGTGTCCTTATTTCTCCATAACATGATCTTTATTATTCTTCAGATATGTATGGCAGTACAGGTCAGGCCCAAAGGAGCTGATCATTGTTGAGAAGAGTAAATCATGAGATAGTCAATTTTCTGGACAAAGTGGCAGTGTTCTGGCAATGGGGAATACTTTGAAGCTGTGAAAGCTTGTTCTGAAGTGACAGAATCAATGTCCATGACACAGATTTGAATGCTTTCCTATTAAGCAGTCAGACCTGTTGCTAGAGTACCAAGGGATTATCTTAGCTAATCACTGACGTTACCCATGACAGGAGTCTGTGAGGCCATAAATAACTTACCGAAGCTATTTATGTGGGAAATATTGTTGGACAGAGTTGTTCTTTCAATGCGTTATATCTTGGGGTGACTTTATGATGCTGTATCCCCTATCACCTGCTCACTGCCCAGACATGAATCCTGTGCCTTTCTGTGCCTTTAAGCTGGTCCGAGAGAAACTGGTGGGAAGCCGAGCGAATTCTTCAGCACAGTTTGTGCTCAGGGACTCATAGACTCACCCACCTTCTCACTGCTGCAGAGCCGACGAAGCATCTTCCCGCTTTTCCCCAGCTCTCAGCTCTGTTTCTCAGGAGAGAGACAGAAAGTTGCATTCTCTTGCTTTTTCGCTAACTTCTTGTTTGTTAGCTGAAGCAAGGAGTTTTCCTGAGACTGTGGCTTCTTCTTTTTCTCCTGGAACTGTTTAGCTCCCGTCCAGAACACCATCACCAGGAGGCCCCACACCGTGGCCCGGAGGGGCCCATGCAACACCCCAGCTCCGGAGAGAGCAGAGCCACACCTACAGAAAGGACTCTGAATCTACCAGATCTTCTCCACAGAGAGAGGTTTTATATTCAACATTATTCATTCTCTCGTGCCTGTGTGCACCAATTTCTTCTAAGAAATTTCTTTCTGAACCTGGGTGGGGGAGGGGTTGCTGAAACCTGCCTTCTATTAGAGGACACGTTCATCCCAGGACGCTTTCTCGCCATTTGTCCCAAACTGAGACAATAGTACTCCTTACCAGAGCATCAGAAATTCAGACATAGCAGGAGCAGTCTGGGAAACCATTTTCACTGCTGAAATAATTTTTTCTTCCTTTATCAAATGCTGCTCTCAGTAACATGGTAAAAACCATAGGGAACTGGTGAGAACAGACTGGACATCTCATGTATGGTTTAAAAATACCGTAATGCATTAGCTGAATGGTGTCTGACCTACAGTACAACTCCAAACCAATGTTATGTCTCCATCTCATCAGGACAAATGTAAGTTTCAGCTCATCTGCACATATGTATCAAGTCCAGTGCTTGCTGGCGTTGTTGCATTTACTGTACCTGCCCAAATCACCTACTTCACTGTACATGTACAAAGCACATTCCACTCCCCAGGTTCTGCCTGAAAGGCCGATGGGACTCCGTGGCAATGGAAGGAGGGACTCAGGCTTTCTCATGTATCCAAACCAATGCATAGAACCTTCCAGACTCTCCTCCAAAGGGTGCGGAGAAGGGGCATACTAGATAAATTGTTGCGGTAGTTGCAGCTTACAGTATCTTTCCTGAGAAGCCCGTGGAGCTTCACTTGTTATGACCTGGTAGATTACCAGATGGATACACAAACATGTGGAAAATACATGCACACTAATCTGTATTCATATAAAATGCACTAACTTAAAAGAAAAAAAAAATCTGGCATCATACTCCAACGGAAAGAACATTGTGTAAAAATAACATTTTGAATTTATATGATATGCAACAGAATGATAGTGTTGCACTAATAGAAAAAAGGAAAATGATGTTGCATGCTATTTAACTAAAGCAAGTTAAAATGACTGCAGGAACACCATTGGATAGATTCCAGTTGGGTTACATTGTTTAGTTCCATTGATTTGAGTGGTATTATTCCATTATGAACTGAGTGAATAATTCACTAGGATTTAATTTGTGTGCTAAAATCAACACACAAAGAAATTATTATAGTTATGTTCAGCCTGTTGCTCCAATCATCCAAAAGCCTGTGTCGAAGGAAAGCAGGTAGATTTCCTTTGACATAATTAAAGCAACATCTATGCAGCACAGAATTTAGTCCATGTATTCACATTGAAAGGTAGATCTGGGTTCTTGAAAATCTTCTTATTTATTGAGATTTTGTAATAGACTGCTGAAGTGCTAGCATCTTACCTTTACCAAGACCTTAAAAAGTATAAAAAACCCTAAAAGACATGATAAGTATTTACATTTATAACCAATCAAAATAATTTGAGTTAAATTTATAAAACAATTAAATTTATATAATTTGTACCATTAATATTTATACTCAATAAATGCCTTAAATATGTAATTAAAAGGTTTTTGAAGTTTTTTAGGATTTTCTTTTTTTTTTTAAATAAACATATTTCCTACCATCCATGAAGGTTTCTGTCCGTTCTTTTTCTTCAAAGGAAAGAAGACTGTCAAAATACAGTATTGAAAAAATATATTATGTTCCTTTATTCTAACAAATTCCAAATTAACTAATTCAACTATAGGCTAGACCTTTTTCTGTCTCTGGTAAACTTTGGACTTTTTGGATTCTACTCTGAAGCCATACATATTCTTTCCATTCAATCTTTCTGCTCAGATTTATGCAAACTGCTTCAGTCATGGGAAAAGCTTACCCCAAATGAGTCTTATTTGACTGATGCGCAACATGCCCATGCCTTGTTCTGTGGTTGATTATGTGGACTACATATTTAGTTCAGAAAAACATTCCTCCACTGGTTTCTAATGGCTAATTTATGGCCCACTCTGTCCTGAGTAACATTTATGATTCAGCATTCAGATGTGTCTGTTCTTAAAGAACTCAACAGTTTTTATCTGTAAACTTCTGAGGGAAATGAATAGGAACAGTGGGAACAGGACCTGTGAAGTTTGGCTTTTGCAAAGTATCTTTGTTCTGTTATCTTTGCGCTTGAAGTTTTTGCACTAAATTTTTGTTTTAAAACCATTGGTAGAAAATAAACAAACAATATTTATAACAGTTGCACTTTTTCAAAGGAGTGTTCCACCTCCTTCAGGACAGGTTACTGCTCAGCAATGGGTAAGGTTGGAAGGGACAAAGGTGGGGTCATCTGATCCAACCTCCCTGCCACAGAAACTTAAGAGAGAAGCAAAATTCCATGACTTAGCAAACTGAGGCCATGCACAACTTACTGTTCTACACAAACTCAGGGGTAGACTGTTTGACCCCAGTATTTAATATTTATGGAGGAAGTATGTATTTAGGTATAGCAAAAGCTAAGCTACAATATATGTTTAAACTAACAGAGAAGTTTATTTGTGTAACAAATGAGTTTAAGTAATAATTGATGCTGGATCATCTTAAAATATACCCTTAAAAACCATTACTGGTTAAATGTTAAGCCCATTTCTGGAAAGTGTCAAACACTGCCACACCACAAAGTACCAATGAAGCCACCCAGAGTGTACACTCCATATATGCTAGATCTCTGTATCAGTTTCAAAGTGTTAAAACAAAGACTAAGTTGGAGGAATTTACACATGGAGCTGCTCCTTTTAGCCCAGTGGAATAAAAATTGCAGCATTTTTCCGTGTTTTACATTATCATAGATTTATTATCTTCAAATACTTATTGGCCTTTGAGGTAATTCTGATTAGTGTGGAGAAACTATCTGAATGTCTCTAATTTCCTTGTCCAAATGGACATTTTTCGTGCTGGCATCTCTGTATATGGCCATTGGGAGCCTTTTATTTCTCTGCTTTTTGACATCTGTCTGATATGTTGTGTTTGCAAAGCCTGTTGCTTTCCTCACAGCCCAGCAGCTGTCTTGTTTTTCAGTTTCTTGCACTGACTCATGGGATGCAATTATTTCAGAAATGCTCATTCTAATAGAGTTGTTATTCTTATGCAGTGTATGATTATTTGGAGGCCTTTGAATGTAAAGGCCCAAATGTGTCATTGATCCATACTGCTGGAGTCCAGGTTTCACATATTTTTAAACCTATGGCATTCTCTGTTCTGAGTTTTATCTTTGATGCACTTGAGATATCCTTGTCTTGTCAGGTTACGATGAACTTTGCAAATACTGATATTACAAAAGCAATTCTACTTTTGATTTCTGCTTCAGACTTTCCTTTGTGATGCTAATTCTGAGATATCTGAATGAATCCACTCATTCAAGTTTCTAAACTTTGATGTAAATTTCTTGTTGCGTATGAGAATTTTCCACTGTCCTTTACATATTTTTTTTTCACTCCTGTTTGATCACCAGTCCATAGGTAGCTTTGTTTTTAGATCTGCTAGCTATGGTTGTTTTTCTTCCAATCAAGTTGATACAATCTGCAAAGTAGAGATTATAGATCTTTTACTACTAGCTGAAAACTTTGTCCTACCAGAATTCTCAAGCACTTTGGATTTGCTACATTTAAGAAGAATATGAATAGAGATCCTGCCAGGAGAAATCTTTCAGTCAATTCTTGTCGGAATCATTTACTTGATATGTATCCTGTGAAGAGTACACTTTACTAAGGCTTTTAAGTTTTAATGCAATCTGAATTTGCGGGTTTTTAGGAGGGAAACATTTGCATTTGCCTTTGAAGTTCAAGGAACTGCCTTTTTACCTTCTGCATTGATGGAATACTACTTTACATAAACATTTCTAATTTTACCTTTGCTATTCATTTCTTTTTGAGGCCTGAAGTATTTAATAGAGCTATACTGCTATGTTTACTACAAGGAATTTAGTGACTTGCAATATGCTTTATGTCAGCCTTCCCTGCAGATCTTTATTGATGTTTGGTGGAACCTATGCTCTTATCTAATATGTGGAGCAGGTTCTGAGATCCGCATCTGCTTTGGGAGAAGGACAACGCTCTAATGAGCAGGTTATACAAAAACTTGCAGCCAATTCTATGCCAAGGCCTATATTGGTAATTAACATACCTCACAGGAGAGAAACAGAGCTGTCACCTCAAAATAATCTATACTTCTGTGGTTAGGGCACACTTGGGCTGGTAGACAAGGGATGTGATTTCTAGTCAATGGAGACGAAAAATGGTTTAAGCCTGGATCTCCCAAATCCCCAAAGACTGTACTAACTTTGGGGTATTTATTGAGTTAATAAAGAGGCAAGAAAATGGGGCAGTGATTTTTTTCTCCTTTCTTGTAAGATCTGAACTGATTTCATCTAATCAGGAGATGGTTCATAGCTGTGGTTCTTGGAAAATGATGGACATCTAGCTTTATCCAGGTGCTGAGTTTACAAACAAAAAAAATTTGTAAGCAGGGTACATAGAGGAGTTAAAGCAGAGCTGGTGCACAGAGTTACTCAGAGATACTTGCATGTTCTAAGTGAGATATTTATTTTAATACAGGACTGCAACCAAACTAATAAGTCTTGTCTGTCAGCCAGCTCTCCTGCTTAGTGAGGCATGCAGACGCATGCACTACATACTGATGTGGTCTAAAAGACATGCCTTGGCCTGGTCTTCTTCATACTCATAATTCTGAGTCTGGACTTAAGTTCCCTGTTGTCCAGATCCTAGTGTTTGCTATGTCCTTTAAAGACTGTACAGCAAGACAAGTTCTGTCCTGGCTTTGGAGACCGTGTAAATATACTTGAACTGATGAGTGTAACACTAGTTCAACCCCCCCTCCCATTCTCAGTTTGATAGAGGCTTATTTCAAATTTCTTCAGTTTTTTATGCAGCTGCTACCCAGATTAAACATTGGACAACAGTGTTCCTCAGTATCAGTCATGCTTAGCTCCTACTTTACAAGTTGTCATATGCCTGACCATGCAGTGAAGAACTCACAGATTTTAAAATGATTTATTATTAGTGAATAGGTGAGAATTCATGTACCTGTGGCTTGCAAAAAAAAAAAAAAAAAGCTATGGAGAATTAATTTATTTGGCTCTCAGCACTTCTGAGGGAGGTGCTGGCAAGGGGAAAAAATAAAAATCAGTGAACAAAAGTTCAGTGCAGTCCCCCAAATCCTGCTCCAAATTCTGACCTCAGTTCTCTCTCTCTAAAATTTGCTTATTGTCTACCAGTCTTACTGCATGTTTAATAATCACTAACTTGCTGAATATAGTCAGTGATCTCTTAGTTGATGCACCTGGAGCAGATGATGGAAAAACCAGAAAGGATTGGATTCATCAAGGATAATGTTTGTGCCCTGGGCTCCATTCATAGTCAGTGGAGATGTAGTCAATACAGTGAGTAGAGTCTGAAGTGCAATTTGTCTCATCCTAAAGCAGCTGTCTAAGAGAAGTGAAATGAATCAAACCTTGAAAGTGCTCATTACTCTCCACTGACCTGAAAGGAGCCAAGGGGGACTAGCTTCCAAGCTTCCATGTAAGCAGGCAGATATCAAGCATTAAATGATTTGAACCCCATCCCACACAAATAGCATTATTTAACAGATGTGGAAAAGTACCTGTGAATTTGTTACAAACAGGCCTATTGTGTGACCAGGTCTGTAATCCCAGTTTGGACAGAAAGGATCACATATGTAATGCAAGCCACTTGAGCTCAGGCACACAGTTACATTCCTTTCTGTTCTAGATGTGGATGGTCAGTTTGGGAAGAGGTAAAGAAGGGGACAAAGCAGAAAAAAGGAGTATTATTCCACGTAGTTAAACATATCTGAGTTGTAGCTATGAGATTTCAGTAATACCTTACGTCCCGGTTTTGGAGACAAAAGTCTTAGGAGGAAACGCTCTGGCACGAGCGCCTCCCCCAAGGAAAAAATGGGGGCCTCCCCCTTTCCTCCACCAATAAAACAAATTAACAAAAGCAAGTGAAAGTGGAAAAAAAACCTTAACTATTTATTAATACAAAACACAACTGGAAAAAAAAAAACAAAGAAAAAGGAAAGGGTGCCCACAGGGAGGTGACAGCTGCCCCCCCCAAGTCAATGGGAGGGGAAGGGGAGTCCACACAGCAGGCTGCTGGAGAAGGGCAGATGGATAAAACCTGTTGACTCCTCGTCAATGTCGGCTCTTCTCCTCACAGCAGGCGATGCCAGTGGGTTTCTGCGTTCCTTTGCCCCTTCGCTCACCGGCCTGGTCTTCCTCAGGGTTCGGACCGGCGGGGCCACCCCGCAGGCGCCCCGGTCCGGAGAGAAGGGAAGGAAAGCAGGAGGTCAGGAGAAGGAAAGGGGAAAACAAACAAAACCTTTTCCTAAACGAGCAAGAATGGGGAAAAAAACAGAGAGCGAGAGAGAGAGCCCCGCAGCGTGGCCAGCGCACTCCCCCCAGCCCGGCAGAGCCGCTGCCCCCGGGCCGTTGGGCCGAGCCGTTCAACCGGCCCGCGCCTGGGCCCGAGGCGCTGGGCCCGCCCCGGGCCCACCTCAAAGGTGTAGATACCTTGGGCACTGAGCAGGGGGTTATGGAATAAAGGAGCCTCACAACATCACCTCACGACACCCTACAACTAGAATAATTTAGCTAATATTGCTTAAAATTATGGCTGATCTGAATGCAATGACAGAATTCTTATACATGTAGTGTTTCTCTTGCCATGCAAAGAAAGAGGCTCAGAGCTATAGAATTATGATTTTCTCTTTGGGACTGCATTCCTAAAACTTGAGTTTAGTTTAGTATTGAACCTTGTGTATCTACTTCAATTTCCTCAGGTTAAACCTCAAAACTTATAAAACATGCTTTCTGTATGGAAATCACTTTTCTCACTTCAAAAGAAGAAAAGGAAAGAAAGGTTAATGTAGAAATGTAATTTATATCAAACCCTTTGCCCCTTCTGGTGGTCTTCTGTAATCTGAAATTTGCATCCTTTTTCTCCCTGTGTTAAATAAGAGGGAGAAAAGGGAAAAATACCCAAGCCCCTTGATTTTATGACGTTAGGAAATAATGACAGGAAATGACAATTTTTGTTTGTTCTTTGGTGTGAATTGGTGCAGGCATTATGACGAAGGTAAAATGCAGAGGTTAATTGAAAAGTGAGATAAACAAAGCCCCTTGAAATTCTCAGAATAATTTTGCCTGGCAGCATTGACAGTCTACTACTATCGGGCTCTAAATCTACTGCAAATTGCTGGAGAAAAAGGAAAGGAAAGGAAAGGAAAGGAAAGGAAAGGAAAGGAAAGGAAAGGAAAGGAAAGGAGAAAGGAAAGGATGCCCCCTAAAGTTAATTGTCTTTCTGTTCCTTCCACCTCATTCCAGCCCAACTATAACTGGGTAAAGTCATTCTGTCTAATTTGCATTAATACAGCTCTATGGAAAAATAGCTTATGCAGTAAATTTGATTTTCTTTTTTTTTGTCCCCCTAGTTTATTATGGAAATATTTAAAATAAAAGGAAATCCTACAGAGAAAATTGCTATGGAAAACTCATGGGAAAGATTCTTGATTTTTTTTCAGTTGTTTTGCTGTCAGATTTAATGTTAGACAGGAGTAGACAGTCTTTAATCACAGGACAGAAAATGTTGAAATACCTGCTGCAACTCCATCATCTCTGGCTAACTCCCTGTTATTATTAAGGCAGAAAAAATTCTGAGGTTTGTGATAAACTTAGCTCTTTGCCTGCACTTGTATGTTTTTCATAATAGCTTTCAGAAAAGCTCCATAAATCCACACTTATGCTGTGTTGTGAAAAGAAGTCCAATGCATGATCCTACTGTGTGTAAAGTCTAGTGGTGTAAAATAACTCAAAAGAGTGTCCGTCAGATTCATATGCGGCTCCATGTTTCCACTCACCATTTCAATTCGCATTTTAATAAACACATTAAGGAGGCTCAATTGTTGGACCCAGGTTACATCTAATTTCTCATTGAGATGATGAAGAAAAACAGTATGTTTTGCCCTAAATTGTAACTCAGTATATGAGCTCAGTCTGCCTCTTCTCAGTGCCTTTTATATTAATAGGTAAGATTATCCACACAGGCTTTTTTTACGATGTACTGTGTTTATAGTTCCAATTTGTACATCTTGCTGGAGCTAATATTTTCAAATGACAAGGAACAGCTGGCCACAAACTGTTGATTCTCGTTAAAATTGATGTTTCCCGAGCTTTTGGGGATTCTTTATACTAAACCAATATATAGTACTGACATTTTGCCCTTTTCATTTTGCTTTAGCTCTTCACTTGTGGTGTATCTAAAGTTCTGGATTCTAAAAGAATATCTGAAGTGCTTTTGAGAGAGAACCAAGGAGAAACCTACTTTGTGTCATTAAAGATCCCAGTGAACTCTGAACAACAAAAACTGTGGCCTGGACAGATTACAGCTTGTAAGCTGCACTGTTATCTATTTAATAATGTATTTTAAACAAGGTAGCCTCCCCTTAAAAGGCTACTGTACTATGCTACTGAACCTAAGATGACCACTGTGTTCTGCTCCAAGAATGGCTTCACTCCAGATGTGGATATAATTTTGTTATAGTGATTTCAACTAGGAGAAGATAAATAATGAGTATTGTATAAATTACACCAGAAGCTTGTTTTTCATTTATACAGTTTAGCAAACATAGGAGGTCCACCTGAAGAATCATTAGTTTTGGTTTTACTGGTTAAAAGATTTGATGCTGTGACGTAAAAGTATTTGTGCCCACCTACTTAGTCTAAAATTAACTGGTTTTAGTATTTTGTCACTTTAAAAAGAAGTGGGTCCAAACTTGAAAGCATGTTCTACGATTTGAAGGGTTAAACATTGTGGAGGGCTTCTGCAATTTCCATTCAACTGACTGGAATCAATGGCCAAGTAGCAGAATTTCTGGTGCTGCATCAAAAGACCAACTAGGTCTGCTACAAATTCAGAGGCCACCTTCTCCTGTTCTGTGAACTGCTACAAATATTTGTGGTGATTTTTTAATGTTTCTCAAGCTTGTGACCATTTCTGTCACTGTAAGTCTCCGTGAGAGGGAATAAGGTTCTATGTGGACAGTCAACGTTCATGTGACACTGGGATGCACCACACAGAAATACATACTTCTATGACTAAGTGGAGGTAGTGAAAGTGTTTTGTAATAGTATTGTGTGTAGGAAAATATATATTTCCCAATACAAATTTTAGAGATCAAATAAACAAAAGATATGTTTAAAGTATATTTCCAGCTGTATTGAAATAGACATTCTGTGTAAATTGTAGCTGTGCATGGAATCAAACGATGTAGCATGCTGAGTGTACTTTAAAATGGGTAAAGATTAACCAGCATACATGCACAAAAGAGAGAACCTTCCCATATTATACATAACTTAAGCAGGACTTGGGCATGGTGCCTGCAGACTGAAGTCCTTGCCTGATGGAAATAATATGAATGGTAACATCTAACCCAAAGAAAAATTGAAGACATGGAAGAAAAAGAAAAAGGGGTAGGAAATGCTACTTACAGTCTATGCTGTTCAAAGCTGCAAGGATTGGAGATTAAGTCAGAATTCTTCCCAATACTCCCTCTGCAATCATCACTTTCTGTCAGACTGTCTAGTCAGGGCTATGACTTACACTCATTGCAATATGAAAAAACACACTCTAATTTGTTACCCTTTTCTAATCCAGTATATGAATGTATGCAACTGGATGCCAAAAGAAGTGAGATAGATAGCTATATAGATAGATATAGTAATTAAATATCTGAAGGGTTTTTAAAATTAAATTAATTTAATTTAATTAAATATCTGAAGGTGTTTGCAGAGGAGTAAAATTTAACAAGTAACAGAATATTCCATAAAGATTTGTGCTCTTGCTGTATCTATTTCTTTTGTATTCATCCCATTTGGCTTTCATTTTGCATCAACTTGAATTCAGTCAACCATTAAAATCAGAGCTAAGGCATTATCTTTGCTAGTTTTCTGAAAAAGCCCAGACAAAACAAATAGTTATTTGAGTTGGTGTGTCATCATTTGAACAAATCTTTAGAATGGCATTAAGAGAACACACTTGAGATATGTGAAGGATCTAGAGCACATGTCATATGAAGAGCATCTGAGGGATCTGGAGTTGTTCAGCCTGGAGAAAAGGAGGCTCAGGGGAAACCTTATCACTCTCTACAACTACCTGTAGGGAGGTTGTAGCAAGGTGGGAGTCAGTCTCTTCTCCCACAGGATGAGAGGAAATGGATTCAAGTTGCACCAATGGAGGGTTAGATAGATATGAGGAAAAATTTCTTCACTGAAAGGGTTGTCAAGCATTGGAATAATCTGCCAAGGGAGTCACCATCCCTGGAGGTATTCAAAATGCATGTAGATGTGGCTCATCTGTAGAGAGTCAGGGACATTTCTGCTCAGAAAAGTGAATACTGATTCTGTAGCTTGTAATAAGTTTCTCAGTTTGTATTTACAAAAGGTTATGAATGGTAAAAAAGAGTATCATTACTTCCCCTGTCCTTCTCCCAGTCAGGACATGGGAGAAAAAAGGACTAAGAAGGACAGTGTAGTAGGAGGTGCTTCATGCTGGAAGAGGTACATCCCAGAAGGGACTGTGGTCTGGGGATAACCCATGCAGGAGCTGCTTCCCTGAAGGGCCTGTGGCTTGTGGACAGCCCATGCCAGAGAAAAGGAATTTACCTGGAAGGAACAATGGAAGAAAAGAGTGAGAAACAAAGAGAGGCTGAAGGAAACCCCTACACCCTCACCCTACCCTCCTGAGGTGCATGTTGCCTCACCAAAGGAACTGAATGCAGCCTGTGGCAATAACATGGAGGATGAATAACTGGGGAGGAGAGTAGGTGTCTGTAGCGAAGCTGAGCCTGAGAAATGGAGAAGAAAAGTATTTTCCCCAAGGGTTTAAATGTTTGCTCTTTTGTTTCCCAATACCAAGTCAATAACTAAATGTTTCAAATTAAGTTAAATTCTCTAAGTCTGTTTTGCCCATAACAATACTTGGTCAGTGATTTTCTTGTATTTTTTTTTCTGAACGCCTGAGTTTTCTCTCTGTTATTATTCTTATTTTCTCCTCTGCCCCTCTTGAGGGAGGAGAAGGAGTAAGTAGCCGTGTGGGTGCTTGGCTACTAGCCGGCACCAAGTCACCACAGCCATCCCAGAATCCAAAATTAGATTGGGGCTTTCTATGTTCTGTTGTAGTTTTATGTGTTAGGGAAAATCTTTTCATTTTTGCTTGTTTGAAGTAACTAGGGAGGTTCACTTATGTCATTAAAACGTTGCAGGTTTTCTGTAAATACTTGGATCTTGATACACTGCAGCTATAACAGCAAAGGGAGGCATTTTTTTAGGTACACTAATTCAGCTACATTAGTTCTGTTGCCAAAACAGGATTGTAGGCATTCAGGAGAGATAAGACTTAGGTCTAAAACTCTAAAATCTAGTATGTTATGTAATCTTGAAATAGAATTCAGCTTCTAAAATATGCAATGCTATACATTATGCTTACTTCTGGAATCCTGACTAGGTTTTTGCTGTGCTCCCTTCTGTTGCAAATGATGTATTTTAGTTTCAGTAACAGCGTAAACCCAACTCTGCTATTTTTCTCTGTAGACTAAAGAGCTTTGCCCTTTTTATCCAAATCCGCAGGGAACTTTAGGAAACACTTCGCTTTTTTTTGGTGTGTATTGTTTTTAATAATGGCAGAATGAAGGCTGAGGGAGAGGCAATTTTTATGGAATCAGAATGTGATTTACATGTCTTATAGGAAGTAGATCTGCATTAAAATGTTTCAGTCATCTTTGTTTTCCTGACTTCTTTTGCAATTTGGATTATCTGAATACAGATGTCTCAGACTTGCTCATAAGAATTCTAAACAAATAATGCCACAAGATCATAGAAAATTTTTATCTGAATTTAACTCCTTTAAATGTCCCTATTATTTCTATTTTTATATTGTCCTTTTCCCTATGTTCTCACCATTCAAGGACTTCCCCATGACAATTGTCGACATAATGATCAGTGAACTGGAAGGCAAGTCAGAAAACACTGCCCAAGAATGAATGACTGTTGATAGTATATACATGTTAATTGCTATAGATTATTTTATACCCTTTTTGCTCATCCTTTTTCCTACCTTAGCTCTTTAAACTTTGGCAGAGGTATATGGTGACTAGAAACATGCTTCACTTAGGTTGATATCTAACACTAGCCAAGCTGATACAAACTGGTATGGAAATAACATGTGATCAACGTTATGCTGTACTGGACCCTGGATGTCAAATGTTTTTTACAGCAGTCATAAACATGTTTTTGTAGTAGGTCAAGCTAACAACAAAACAAAGTTGCTTCTTCAAGTGAGAGAAGTGAACTTTTGGGTGGTAAGCATTACATGGAAAACCAGACATAATCAGTTACAATAAAATAATGATATTTTAGCTATCTACAATTCCATTTGCAACACATACCCTTTTTTAATATACAATGACAGGAAAACGAAGAGAACTCTAAGAAGAGTTCTCCTCTTATTGTGTAATATGGAGAAGTTAGAAATGTCTGTTTGCAATGAAATTCCAGGCATGCACACAGAGGAATAAATGTCATGTACCATGGGCTTGTGTTTTTCTCATATTTGACCATAACACCTGGTGTTATAAATTTATTTGATTTTGGACATGGGAGTAACTTCATCACTGTTAAAATTGCTCTGGGACTCATTAAGCATGTACACTTTACTATGTAGATGTTTACTTAACAGGTTAATTTGGGAAACGAAACATTTACATCTTCTCTGACTGTGTCATAAATATAAGCACCATAGGAATGGATAGAGTACTGCCAATACGTCTCCATTTTAGTTTCTTGACTAATGAATGTTTCTATTGTACCATAAAGTTATGTTTGTTGGAGAGATCTGAATTCTTGCTGGGGTACTGGGGGATGTCAAGAAATTAGCTGTTAGTTAGTTGGTCAAAATGGAGCTGAGGGTGTCGGGGCTGAACAGAAGGAAGTTATGATAGATGTCCTTGGGAAACTCAGTCCAGGGTTTGAGACATTTTCTGTTACAGTTTGTCAGGATGACAGTTGGTTTGGCCATTTTTGGTTAAAATGTCAGAATGTTTTTTCCATCCAGGTCATTGTCCTCGGGAAGGTCTCTAATTGAATGGACAAGTTTTCAATGTGTGTTCTGGCATTTGCGTCAGAGGTTTGGAATTATTTTATGAATTTCCTGTTGAAACCCTACAAAATCCACAGTAAAAGAATGTCAATTCTTAGATGCTCTATTTAGCAAAACTACTTGTGATTTTGGGACTACTTAAAATCTTTAAATTCTTCATTAATTTGGCATTCAAACTCCAGCAAACATTTTTTACCATAAAAGTTTTTGTGGTAGTTCTAATTTGCTTGCACAGTCACTTCAGATATTCTTAACACAATTACATTAAGCAGCTTGAAACATAAGATATTGTTGGTCAAGTCATTAAATCAACATCAGGTTAGCAAGGAAGGTGTGATGTCTGTGATGACATTAAGGTGAAAAGGAAAGTAATGATAATCTGAACAGCGACTGTGTAAGCAATTCATATTTTATACTGTACTTAGGAAACCACTACAAATGTAATGTTATCAGTGATAAAAATGGAAACAAATGCAAATAATAAAAAAATCAGACGTACTTCAACAGAAAAAGAAAATGGCTGCTGAAGCAGAGATGTGTGAACTTTAAGACTCCTGTGCCCTTTTCAGTAAAGATTAATTTTATTTTCTTTCAACAGAGCTCTCTAGAATAACTCTAGATACTTTCTGAAGTAACTCTTGACAGATTTCTTTGCAGATTTCCACACAACAAGGGATTTTAAGGTGAAAGCTTGTAGATGAATGATTAGAAGAGTGGCCCCAGGAGACCCATTTTTTGAGTTTAAACTTTCTCTGCTACTAGTTGGCTATTTTCTTAGGCAAATCATTATGGAGTATAATCCAGAGCATTAATTATTGAGTTTTTAGTCAAGCTATAAACTCCTTCTGATTTTATTAAACATTGGGTACTCATCTGCATGAGTCTGAAGACATTTAGTGAAAGACACTTGATCAGAAAATGCATGTTCTTTGAATATTGCTGAAAATATTAAACATACATTGGATGGTAGTGCTGGATGTTTATGCTCCCTCTACATCTATTCACCCAGCTTTAAAACACTTATGTGTAGTCAGACTCTTGAATGATGATTACAGCAATCAAATTGTCTCATGTCCTCAGTCACTAGAGTGCAGTGATTTCATCTTAGAGCCTAAGAGTAAAAATAAGAACCTAGAATTACAATGGTGTAAAACATTTCAGAAGATACAATTCCTTGGGAATTTTTGGACAGTGTCCCCTCATTTCAAATGGCAATCTGTTGAAACTTTCTGTAGGTTTGTAGGTTTTGAGGGTTTTTTGTTGGTTTTTGAGGGTTTTTTTTGGTATACTAGCCTAACAGTTTCAAAGCAACTTTCACTTAGTGAGGTGTTCAGGTCAAAATGTATTTTCTGGTCAAAACTTATTTTCTAGTCAAAACCACATACATGCTGGCCATAGATACTTAAAAGCTATCATTAGATGTTGACAACCTAAATTCTAGTCTTCCTTTTGTCATATTTGAAACAAGTAGAAAGTTTGATTGGGTCTCCTATGGAATGAGTGATTGCCTTAATCATTTACATATATAGTCTGTTACTCCTGTTGGATTTTTTCTTTTTTTGATACATATTTGCAGTGGGTTTACCCTGGCTGGAGGCCAGGCACTTGCCAAAGCCCTCCTCTCCCTCCCCTCTGCAACTGAACAGGGAGACAGAATATAATGAAGGATTCATGGGTTGAGACAAGGACTGGGAGAGATCACTCATCAAATACCATCACAGGCAAAAGAGACTCCAACTAGGGATATTAATTGAATTTATTACTAATAAAATCAGAGCAGGATAATGAGAAGTAAAATAATTCTTAGAAACACCTTCCTCCCATCCCTCCCTCCTTCCCAGCTCTTCTTTCTCACCCTGGCAGAGCAGGGAGATGAGAAATGGTGGTTACGTTCAGTCCATCAAACATTGTTCCTGTTGCTACTCAGGGTAAAGAGTCATTCCCCTGCTCCAGAGTGGGGTCCCTCCCATGGGAGATGGTTCTGCATGAACTTCTCCAACGTGAGTCCATCTCATGGGCAACAGATCTGCATGAACTGCTCCATCATGGGTCCCTCTTCCACAAGGTGCTTTCCTTCAGGCACAGGCTGCTCCGGCATGGGTCCCTCACGGAGTCACAAGTCCTGTTGGGAAATCTGCTCCAGTGTGGGCTCCTCTCTCCACAGGTCTGCACGTCCCTGCCAGGAGCCTGTTCCAACATAGGCCTCCCTCAGATTCACAGCCGCTTCTCAGGCATCCACCTGCTCCAGTGTGGGGCTCCTTCATGAGCTGCAGATGGATCTTTGCATCCCCATGGGCTGTGGGGCACAGCTTCTTCACCATGGGCTGCATCACGGACTGCAGAGGAATCTGAGCTCCAAGTGCCTGGAGCATCTCCTGCCCCTCCTTCTCCACTGACCTGAGTGTCTGCAGGGCTGTTCCTCTCACATGTTCATACTCCACTCTGGCTGCAATTACATCTGCACAATAACTTTTTTTTCCCTCCTTACATGTATTATCACAGAGGCATCACCATAATTTCTAATTGGCCCAGCCTTGGCCAGCAGCACATCCATCTTTGGATCTGCCAGGGATTGGCTCTGTTGGACATGGAAGAAGCTTCTGACAGCTTCTCAGAGGAGCCATCCCTATATCCCCCCCACTAGCAAAACCATGGTAATCCAATACAGTAGTAAATAGCTTTGAGATTCTTTTTCTTCTGAGTCTTTCATAGGGCACATAAAGTACACAAGGGACAAGATGCAAGGCATTCTGCAGAATGGTTGGGTTGTCAGGCAACTTGGATTTAACTCTGTTCTAATTTGCAGGAAAACTTTTGCCATAACCCAAATAAACGCCTCAACAACTATCAAGGCAATATGACCTTGTTTCCTGAAACTGTTCATGCTTTACAATTTGTGTGAAAAAAAATACAATTACCCAAAAGACATCTGAAGCTAATAGAAATATCTAGCCCAAATGGTAAAAATACTATATTTGCCTCTTATTATTTTGAAACTTGCTGGTAAATAGATTCCATTTTTCACTGCAACTTTGCTGGTTTTTTCTCACAGTTAATTTATATTGTTGGTCCTATTTAAAAGTCTTTCTCTCTGATTTCCTCTTTCTTATCTTTGGGCAGTTTGGACATCAAAGGAAAAAAATCTCAAGATGACCTATTGGATAGCAGCATAGCTGTTGAGGTGAAGTGTGATTAGTAAAACCACCGAAATGTCCCAGAGTAGACATCCTGTGCAGTTGTAATGTGGGACTTCAGATGCTGGCAATCTTAAAGGACATGATACAATTATTCTATTATAGGTTCTCCTAATGCAGGCATGCCTTAAATGTGTCAAATTAGTCAGTGCTTTCTGTGGCTTGAAAAGTCATGCTTGGGAAATGATGACTTGAGAAAGGAAAAGCAATCATTTGCTAAGCCTTAATGGCTATTCTGGTGGCCCAGATCAAGGTGAAAAAGTGAATGTTCTGAGAACAAGCCTTTACCTAAAGTTGAAGGTAAAAGTAAATGTTCTGAAGCAATAATTTTGCACTTAATAGTCAGCTCATTCTGTAGTCTTTCATGGTAAGATGAAGTGTGGTATTTTTTTAAAATAAAATCTGAATATTAGGTCCACACTCTTCAGAGCTCAAGGACTTGTCATTTGAAGTAGATTTGATTGATATACCCAAAACAAATATGCTTTTCTGACAAAGTGCTAATAAATGCCTTCTGGCAGTCACAAAGTGCTTCTTTCAAGATCTTACTGTTTGTTTTTTGAAGTGATGAGATTTATAGGGACCTGTTATAAGGCTCTAATTGAATTTCACAGAAGTAGTCCTGGTGTGACCCAAAGCGGAGAAAAAAGAAATTCTCAAAGCTAGTCTCTGTGGAGTCAATGATTAAAAACACTAAACGGGAAAGAGAGGTCGAAGGTAGAAATAATAGTGAGACTTAATGAAGATTTTTTGAAAGAAGTTAAGGTTGATAATTTCTGAAGATATAAGGTAGATGAAAAGATTCACAACAGAAAAGTGTTTATTAAAACACCTTTTAAGAAGCCTTGGGAAATAAAAAAAGCTGTTTAAATCTTCTTATTAAAGTGAAAACTGGGTGAATTAGAAAATTTTGCCACCTGCAGTCTTAACAGAACTTTTTTCTTAGCTCTTATTGCAAGGTTTAACTGACTTTGAAGAACTTTAACAATCATTGTCACAAGGCTTTTTATGAAGATGGTGAATAAAGAACTACATAAATCCTATTTTCAATCACTTTAAAAGTGAGGTAATAAACTCTCCTGGTTGTGTCAGAGCAATTTATAAGTCACAAACTAGCTTTGTTAGCAAGCTAGATAAAAGACATGAAAGTTATATGAAGACTTTTCCTACTTTTTGGAGACCTGCCATTTTGGTTTCCAGTTCATGGTACAGCCATTGCTGCATTTTAAGTTCATACTTTGATAAGATGTGAACATAGGATAACTCCTCCATCTTGCCTTTCTTGGACATATGAAAAGTCAGCACAACTGCCTATAACAGCTCAAAAAATAGGTAAGAGACAAAAGTTCATTGCTGCACTTAGTAAAGATTTTACCTTTATACTGGAATGTGAAAGCATTTGCAAGTAAGAGGAAGTCAGTGCCGAAATCTGGAATGATTGTTAGTTACTGGAATAATGATGGTATCTGGGAGTCACAGCCTCCAGTCAGGTGTCTGCTATACCAGATGTTGGACAATGGGCAAACTGCCTAAGCTGTGCATTTCCTTGTTACTGGCACAGAAGTCTTTAATGCCTCAGATGTAATTTCAATATACAAAGTGCTTTATTCCCCCTTTTCCTTTTTGGTTAACAAAGAGAGCACAGAGGAAGGTGTTTCTTTTGTGCCTAGCACCAACTGAAATAGGAGATGTTGTAGAGAACTAGCTGTCTGCAATGGTGAGTAGCATAATTAATATAACCTGGGAAAACAGGTAAAGAACAAGATGAGTAGTTCCGGGCGTTGTTTGCCACTTTTCACTCAGTTGACTGATGAGCTACCTTTGAGGCTGAGTGGCAGGAGCTAGAACATGTCCAATTCTCACCAATGTACTTAAACATTGTACGGACATGAGATGGTTTGTGTCCCATCAGTTCAGGTTATGGCTAAAGCTAGCACAATTTTAGGGCTTGTGCTCTTCAACATCTTCATAAACCACTTGGATGCAGGACTGGAGGGGTTGCTCAGGGGAGGAGCTGTTGGCTCCCTCAAGGGCAGAAAGGTCCAGCAGAGAGACCTTGACAAATTAGAGGGCTGAGCAATCACCAACAGTATGAGGTTTAACACAGAAAAGTGTCAGATTCTGCACCTGGGATGGGGCAACCCTGGATGTACAGACAGACTGGGAATTAGATGCTGGAAAGCAGCCCTGTGGAAATGGACCTGGGGGTCCTGGTTGACAGAAGGTTGAATATGAGTCAGCAGTGCCCTGGCAGCCAGGAGGGCCAAGCGTGTCCTGGGGGCATCAGGCACAGCATCACCAGCCAAGCAAGGGAGGGGATTGTCCTGCTCTGCTCTGCACTGGGGCGGCCTCACCTTGAATAATGTGTGCAGTTTTGGGTGACACAATATAAGAGATTAAACTATTAGAGAGTGCCCAAAGGAGGGCAAAAAGGACGTGAAAAGGCCTTGAGGGGGAGCTGTATGAGGAGTGGCTGAGGTCACTTGGTCTGTTCAGCCTGGAGAAGAGGAGACTGAGTGGGGGACTTCATCGCACTCTACAGCTTCCACACAAAAGGAAGAGGAGGGGCAGACACTGATCCCTTCTCTGTGGTGACCCATTAGAGGACCCAAGGGACCCCTCTTGAAGTTGTGTCAGGGGAGGTTTAGCTTGGATATCAGGAAAAGGTTTTTCACTCAGAGGATGGCCGGGCTCTGGAACAGGCTCCCCAGGTAAGTGGTCACAGCACCAAGCCTGAAAGAGTTCAAGAAGTGTTTGGACAATGCTCCTGGGTCTATGGTGTGATTCGTGCATATGGTCCTGTTCAGGGCTGGGATTGGACTGGATGATTCTAGTGGGTCTCTTCCAGCTCAGGACATTCTATGATTCTAAGATCAACTGTTTAAGACAATAATATTAAACAATTATCAGCATAACCTTCCTGTAGGTCTCTGGGCAACTGTACATTTTTGGCTCAGTCTTTAAAACTGTCATTCAGTCCTTGACTTGAGGGTTCAGCAGCTGCAGTACTCAGTTTTTAAGTCTGCCTCTTAAATTATCTGGATATTCCTACTGGCATGGAGATGATGTCTGAGCTACTTTCTGAGCAACAAAGAGAGATAGATGTTCTTTTAACTCTGCAGGTTTTGCCTGGCGGTTTCTGACAGTAGATTGAGGAATTTGGTTTTCATCTGCAACATCCTCACATTTCTTGGGCCATAAAATAGGACTTGCTGATATGAAAAACGGATTTTGGATTTTGTTCTCAAGACTGGCAAAGGAAATAGCATATGTATGCTGACCTTTGTGACAGCATGTGAAGCCTCTGCATTTGAGCTGATGTCTGAGAAAAGCTAAGGTGAAGAGATGGCACAGGAATGGATTTTCACTCCGGCAAAATGAACTTTGTGGATGGGGAAGCGGAAAGTGTTTTTGAAAATGTCCATTCATTTGCTTTTTGTGCTTCTGTTAGACTTCAGTCTAGTTACTTTGTCAAAGGGAACTAGACGCTAGGACCTTCATCTTAATGTTCAGTAGGCTGTCATAAATTTAAAAAATAACAATGCCATTTTGTTATTGCTGAATTCTCCAGTATGCTGTCAAGCTTTTTCATGTCTCCAAGTTTCTACTTTAGCAATCACAGATTAGTGCCACCTATCATCTTAATTTGCATCACACCTATTGAAGCCACGAAACTGGGAGAGGCGAGAGGGGTAACCTTACAGTACTTTCAGCATCCCTCACCTTCATTTTACAACTTTATGTAGCTCTCTGTCACTCTTCCCCTGTCAGTGCAGCATCATTGTAACGAAATATCTGACTGGATAAACATTCATGATTTAAAAGATTTAAATGTTTAGATGATTTAAATTTTGACCTACTTCAGTACATTTTCCAGCAGGTTTATGGGAATCTTACAGTTTTTTGAAGGCAAACCTGGTATGCTACTTGTATGTGTGTTTTAAGAGATGGCACTATAAATCACAATCCAGTGCTGCTGAATTGAGATATATGTATATTGTGGGTATAGCTATGCTTCCATTATTCACACAGTAAAGCTAAAAACCTTCTTTAGAAATTGAGTTATCTCATAAACCAAGAAAATAAATCTGATTTGAATTAATTAGTGAAAGACTAAATTAATTTAAATACATTTTGACACTAAGAAAGTAGGCTAATTGATGGCTAATTTTCTCTTTATATCTTGTTTCATGTCATTTAGATACCCATTGCTAGTAATATATTACTTTTATATTTATTATTGATGCAATTTTGAGGATATTGTGATAGCAACTGAATTTTCTGAGTGGATTAAATCATAAAAAGGGTCCTTGTAGCAGTCAATTGATTCTTAATGTACAATAAATGCCTGTTAACTGAAGTGCAAATTAAATACTTATTTTCAGCACATCATATAAAGCATTAAGTATTTTTTAAAACCAATTGTATTATAGACTCACAATGTGGAGCCAAAAATAGGCAGCTTCAGAGCATGTTAAATATTCTTAGCAACCTGCTAAAATATGACATGGGAAACGGTTTACACTTGAGCAATTATCTGATAAGAACCAAACACAGTGAGCTCATTGCAGTATGTATACACAGATAGGGTATATATAATTGAGCGTGTGCACAGACCCACAGAAGGGCACAGTATATGACTGCTTCTATATGTACATAATAAAACAAAAGTTCATAATATGTGTCAAAATTCAGTAGGCATGTAAAGATTAGAGATGGCAGATATTAGAGGGTTTGAATAAAGAATGGTTTAGTTTATGGTGATACAGCTTTCTTGTAACTTTGGTGAAGTATCCTGAAATGCAGCTGAAGTACTACAGTGGTGAATTAAGACAAAACATTACTGATGATTCGGATTTAGTGCTTTCCACTGATTTAATGCAAATAAAAAATAAACAGACTTCTACATTTAAGCACTTATTCAGCTTGTTTTGGCTGTCTTTTCAGACTAAGAACATTTTCTGTTCCTTTGGCATATTGTGAGAAAGGCTATATGCCTTCCTTTTGAGATGTGTTGAAAATGAAGTGAAAGTATATCTGCTATCTGTATTTCTCAGGTAGTAAGAGACTATACAGGTGAGGGAGTTGAATGAAAGCTCATCTAAGTCCCCCTAGATTACATGATCTACTATTTAAGGAAAGTTTTCAGAGTAGACTGACATCTTTGATTATCCAGCTTTTTGAGCCAAGACAAGTTCTCAGCTGGCATAAATCAGCTTAGACCCTCAGAAACACAGTGCTGTACTGAATTTCACAGCTTCACATTTGGACCTGTGAGATCTGTGGGTTTCTGCCTTTTTTTTCCCCCCAGCTCTTAATTTAAGTGAAAAAAATTGCATGTTCTGTTGCCCTGTTTATCAGTCTGGTTCTTTGTCTCCAAAGAAATGAAAATAAGGTCTTTTAACAGAAAGAACTTAAATCATAACTAGACATGGTGCTACCCACTTTGCTGCCACAGTATTTGATATACTTCATTGAAAAAGTGAAAATGATAAGCATTTCTTAAGAAATAATCAGAGGAATTCTGAATGGGTGATTATATTTGGGAGGAAGTAGCATCCTTTTATAAAAACTGGAACAATTGTTAGGTGATCTGATTATGTTAGCTGCCAAAAACCCACAGGGAAGTCCTTTCACTCCATCTGTACAGCCAGAAAGATGAGAATTGGCATGGGAGCTGTTAGTCTGGCTCAACATCACTTTATACTGAGACAAACCTCTTGTGATTATTCAAGAAGGTTTGAGAATAAACTGGATGGGAAACTATTTTGTGTTCCCAGTATAATTTGAAGACATAGGGAAATGTTGTCACAGTTGGTTGAGAATTTTAAAACCTGGAAATAACATACTGAAATAAAATTTCAGCAGTCTCCTGAGCAAACCTAAAAAAGTGGCCCTTATTTATTTCTGTTTGAGTATAAACATATTAATCTACAACTGGCAGTAGTGGTAGGTATTAATGACCAGCCCTTTTCTCTTCCAAATTACATATCCCTTTTTCATTAAATGTCCAAAAGCTTCCAAAAGCAAAGTCAAATGAAGAAATCTTTCATTATGTCATGGTTTCAGCTAGGATAGAGTTAATCCTCTCCCAGTAGCTGGTAAAAGCTGGTATAATTTTCTTCCAGCTCCTGTGTTTCTTGGATTTAGTATGAGGGAAATGTAGATAACACACTGATGTTTTAATTATTGCTAAATAATGCTTACCCCCAGTCAGGCACTTTTCAATTTCCTCTGCTCTGCCAATGAGGAGGTGCACAAGGAGCTGTGAGGTAGCATAGACAAGACAGTTGACACTAACGTCCAAAGGGATATTCCATACCATAGCATATTATAAACAGTATATAAGCTGGGAGGAGGTTGCCAGAAGGGCCTAATTGCTGCTGGGGGACAGGCTGGGCATTGGTCAGCTGGTGGTGAACAGTTGTATTGTTAATCACTTGTCTTCCTCAGGACTTTTACTCTATGTTGCCTCCTTTTTCATTACAATTACTATTATTGTTATTACAGTATTATTTTGCTTTGTTTCAATTATTAATCTGTTCTTATCTCAACCCACAGGGTTTTACTTTCTCTGATCCTTCTCCCCATCCCACTATGGGCAGGATGGGGAAGTGAGTGAGTGGTTGTATGGTACTTAGTTGCTGTCTGGGGTTAAAAGCACAAGATATTATTGTTTAAATACAAGATTTTCTCTAATCTTCATGTGGTAGTGAGATGTAGACTCACAAGCTTGAAAGAGGCAGGATGCAGGCCAAGGAGCATTGCCATTTATTTAGAGGGTATTCCTGGTACTTTAGATGAGGAATATCTATGTTTGTATTCAGGAAAATATAGATATTTCATGTGACACAATACAGAACAGCTAGAGAAATGGCTATTAAAAGATAACATCTTGAGAATAAGAAATATTTATCCTTCCAGAAAATACTGCTTTAAAACATGAAACTTATTTGTTGTATTACCAACTCTCTAATGCATGATGTTTGTTTGAAATTTCTTTCTGAATATTGAACTTGATCTCACAGATTACATATATCCTACCTGCATTGTTGTGTTTTCCTGACCTAAATAAAATTTTGTTTTTATTTTCTGGGAAAATTTTCCTAAGGAATAATATTTACTCTTCCCAATTTAGTATACACATTGGTATCAGCCTTTGGAATTCTATAGTTTAATGCCATCCACTGTTTTCTGGGTGAATGCTACAATAATTGCATTTTTATTTATATTTGCACAAACATTCTTTCACCTTGTGAAAAAGCCATCTGTAAGGAAGAGAATATGACCATGTATTTCCTTTGCCATCTCTGATTCAGAAAAAAATCAAATGAAACATTATTATGCCAAGGGCTTAAAAATAAAGTGCAGTTTGGGTATTAGTTGTGGGTTTAACAGCAGCTAATCTCACCCATGAGGTTATCAGCTTCTCGGTGATCCTATTTAAATCACTTTTGATACCACAGCAGGCCTTATGAAGCATACACTGTCTAGCTTTGCCAGTGAGAAGTAATATTATTCACATCTATCAAATGCATGTTAAAACAGTATAGCTCTGTTCATGCAAGTATATTTTCATATTTCTGAGAAGAATTAATATTTGTTTCAACAATGAAAAGACCAAACCCCCAAAATGTGCTGATTTGTAAAGGTTGAATGTTGTAATCCTTGCTCATGGGAGAAATTCATACTCAAACGCTTCAACAGCTTCATTCTAAGTACAATTACCTGAGTTAAATCAGGAGATTCAGTACTTCAATAAACTAATAAGTAACTGAAACTTATTCAAACTATAATGACAGTAAAGTTTGAAGTGTATTTTGTTCGGCACTGTAATCTTTGTGGACTGAAAAAACCAGAATTTAGAAACCTACTGGTTGAGTTTAATTGTATTTGTAAAAGCACCCATTACAAGAGGATTCAAACAGCTAGTTAAAATATCACAGAATCACAGAATGGGTAAGGCTGGAAGGAATCACAGTGGATCATCTTGTCCAGTCTCCTTGCTCAAGTAGGGCCATCCCAGAGCACATGGCACAGAATTGTGTCCAGATGGTTCTTGAATATCTCCAGTGAGGGAGACTCCACAGCCTCTGTGGGCAACCTGTTGTAGTGCATGGTCACCTGCACAGTAAAGCAGTTCTTCCTTATATTCAGGTGGAACTTCCCGTGCATGAGTTCCTGCTCAATGCCTCTTGCCCTATTGCTTGGCACCACCAAGCAGAGGCTGGTCCATCCTCTTGGCATCCCCCCTTCAGATACTGATAGACATGGATGAGGTCCCCTTTCAGTCACCTCTTGTCAAGGCTGGGGAGGCCCAGCTCCTTCAGCCATTCCTCATAAGAGTGAGGCTCCAGCCGCTTGATCAACTTCATAGCCCTCAGCTGAACGCAATCCAGGAGCTCCATGTCTCGTACTATGGTGCTACATGTCCTGATCTTCCCTTGAAGAACTAATAAACACAAGTGGCTGTGCATGCTGTGCCTCTGATCTCGGCTCCTCTCATGCTGGCTAAGGAGCCAGCAGAGCTTCTGTCCCTGCACCAGCAGTCATCAGCAGGATAAAAAGAATGCTTCCAGAGGGCTGCTACAAAAAGGCACAGTAAGGATGCAGCTCTTCCCTACCGCACTGTAAACCTGGTACAGGAATTTGTTGTTTGGAAAATAAATATTCTCTTTTTACAGTTTGAAGATTAATTAATTTCTTATTTTAACATTTATTGTTCACTCATTGGTAAAAGTTTATCTATACAGGTCGTGTTTGATGGAAAAAATTAAAAAGTAGCATAACATTCTTGAAAAGTGTCTGGAAGTCGGAGCTCTCACCTGATGCTACATAAAGACTTTTGGGAAAAAATACATTATGTTATTAGGTGTAGGCATTTAAATTTTTTTCTTTAAATGGAATTTCAAGAAATATTTCACTTCAAACACTAATGATAACTATAATTTTTGCTTTAACATTTTAATTTTATGTTTAACTTCAAATAAATGTATTTAAGTAAACAATTTCAATTGAAAAAATGCTTTTAAAAAGAACAAGGTATTTTAATTTAAAAGTTTCGACCATGTCAAAAGGCCTCATTCCAACATTGTAAAACCAGAACATTTTCAGAATTGTAACTTCCCCCTCGCTTTTTTTTTTTCAATAATATCTCCCATCAAAAAACCACAAAAAACCTATGAGAAGGCTCTGGCTAGTCCTGTTTCAGCTATGTATGAGTATACATTTTCATGGAGAAAAAACAAAGCATGATATAAATCAGTGCAGTTCATTGGAAGAAATTTGCTGCTTCTAAGTGTCATCTCTGTACTAACATACCAGACTGTCATAGTGAGTAGTTTAAGAAAACTTGAATGATTCGTCCTTAAGATGCTGGGTAAAAGAAAAGACAAGCTGCTTATCTTGGCTATTGAAACTGCACAGCAGCATGACCTTGCCCACACTGTCAACTTATGACTTCATTGTATTTCATCCTCTAGATAGGTCTTGTTTCACCAAGAGAGATGATGGATAATTTTTCAACTCATGTATTTCTGGAACATTTGCTTCTCTGACAACTAATGAAAATGAATTTATTGCCTAAAAATCCCTGTGCTCAGAAGTAGTCACATCTCATTTCACTGTTTTCTCTTTTTCATTTATAGATGTTTGTCTACATTTCTGGTTTTTTTGTTTTGTTTTGTTTTTGGGTGTTTTTTTTGTTTTTTGTTTGGTTTTTTGTGTTGTTTTTTTTTGTTTGTTTTTTTTTATAGTTCACTATGCTTACTTTCCACTTTTAGGGATTTAGTGAGAATTTGTGTTACCTTGTGTTAGGGCAGTGTTTCTTTTTTTTTTCTACACAGAGCAAACAAAAACCACTCTCTTTCTTACTTTATACCCCACTCCCCCACCAAATATTTTCAAAAAAACATGAAAAAGCATTGGCATTTCAAATACGTATGTTCTGTATCTCATAGAGAGACATTTTGCAATGTATCTTTATACGACTAAAAGGAAAAGAAAATGTATTACTATGTTTGTTTTGCTATAGCTAATAGCAAAGTGAATGCCATATAGGAAACAGTAATTAAGAATGCCAAGTTAGACATGCAAGAGTTTAGAGATAACAGATTTAAAGTAACCTTAACAGGTGGAGAATTTTAATATATTTTTTAGTTGTGATTTTACACATTTTTTCCCCCAAAGTCCCCCCACTTTATTCAGTACAGAGGCTAATTCACATCCACGAGGAGGGACTGGTTCAAACTATAACATTGTGTGCAGCCTTCAGATGCCTTGGTTCAGAACCACTCCTAAGTCCATGCTATGCCATCAAAAGTCAACAAAACCTCTTCTGTACCTTGAAAAGAAACTCCAGGGTCAGTTTGGCTGGGAGACGGCGGCAGCAGCAGCAGCTTTCAGAATTACACTGGACTGTTCATGCGTACAGCAAGATGCTTGAATCCCACATAACACCAGCCTACTCTGTGCTATTTATCCTCTGACACTGTATGTAATATATCTGCAGACCCCAACCCTATCTCCCTGCACCATGTTACTCCATAACTTCCTAGTTTTATCTACCCAGTTTCTATCCCAGCCTTATTTTTTCTCCTTTTATCCACCCCAAATTGATCCTCTGCATCCTTCAGTAAGTAGAACTGGAGCTCACTGAAAGAATGACTATTGTTTTTCTTCTACATTACAGACTACAGGTGCTTAATATGAAAGAGAAGTCTGAGAAAAACTGCAGGAAGGAAATTCTGAATAATTTTTATTGCCTTAAATTATTACTTGATTTAACTGTTTGAGTTTCTTAATCTGTTAAAGTAATTTTCTTCTTGTAAGAGATTAAATATAAATATCAGCTGAATTTTTTATTTTAGTCATTCAGTCTGCCTATAACAACTGTAAAATTGTTAAGTACAGAAACCAAAGACATTCCTTTGCTGAGGTCATACTGATGTTAAATAAAAGCACAAGACTAGAAAAATCTGAATCAACTTAAAAAAATATATATGCATAGGTAAAATTACTTTTAATTACACAAATATATATATATATATGTCTACATAAATATTGTGTTACAATGTTCACCAGATTTGTCTAGAATGACAACAAAGAATAAGAGCAATCTATTTGTGTACAACCACAGACATACAAACACAAACACAATCAGACGTTTCCCTTCCTTTCTAACTTTCTGTACTTTGTTTGTGAGTACTTTGTCACTTTGGTATTGGCCTCTAGGATTGAAAGGGATATGGCAACATAGTAAAACATGCAAATCAACCATAAAGTAATAAACACCAGGCTGAGATGTATCTGGAAACCTCAAAAACATGATATTATAGAGTTCTATCCAGGCATTTTGGTCCCTGAATTATCAAACTCAAAAGTTTGTGATACAGTAGAAGCAAGAAGTGCCATAAAATGATAAATTTAAAGAAATAATATATTTGGTGACAGTAATCTCACAACGTTGGTGTTCTTTTAGTGCTTTTGTCTTAGGTAGCTTTATATTATTGAGATTGCTGCCAACATCTGCTTCCATGTAGTGAAAAAGGTATTGCTTGATGTAAAGTTCTGACACTTTTGTGTTCAGAGTATAAATTCACTTTGATTTACTTTAAATTGTGAGACAGTGATAAATTACTGTGTAATTATCATGTTTAAAATGGCAAGCTGAAGCAATGACATCTCCTTTCAGATCTTTCTTTCCTCTTCTACTAGTAAGTCTACATGCAATAGTTCAAAAATACTGCTTCATTTTGTCTCTGTCAAAACATTATTTTTTCATCTGCTCTCTTTAATGTTTTTGAATAGCTTTCTCATTCTTTTGCCCCTGAACTGACAAATTATAGCTGTTTCATTGTTGGCCTTTGTCTGCATAGTTACAATTAAGAGAACTGTTCTGAACTCTTGCAACCAGATTAAGTCCTTCTGCAGACATGCTCAGAAAGATTACCAATGTTTAATTTGTTGTTAAACTACATAATTTCAAATAACTTTTTAATTTCTAACTTTAGTTACTATAGCTGTGTTGTGTCCTCACATTTGAAATCTTTTAGGTTGGGCCTACAGTTGAATTATGTTGTATTTTACTGTATAAAAAGCTACACTGCTACACTGCTCAGGATCTATGTGCAGCTGGACAAAAGATATGCCTAAAAAAACTTCAATGTAAAACGTTCAGTTTCCACAGCTTCCTAGAGTGAGGATGTCTACAACCTAACAGGGCTGAGTGAAGGCTTTTTAATTTTTGTTCTATCCTAAATTCCTGTTGCTTCTTTCATACTTACACTTAATTGAGAACTGTATTTAGGAATTTTTTTTAAAAGGCAAAAATCTAGGTAAAAATACACCTTATTAGAACATGTTTAACATTCGCTAAAAGATGAGATGTACATAAAATGGGTTTTTAGGCTTTTTAACAAAATGTCTGAGGCCAGAGTGGGCATGCTTCCCGCTTTCTACCCCTAAATGAGATTATTAATCCTTAAAGAACTCATTCACAAACTAGGAAGCAGAATCCAGAATCTACTGCATTTAAATACCTAGGAGATAATCAGGGTATCTCTGGAGCAAGGTATTAATCTTCATCCTTTTTGCTGAAGTGATACCAATGAGTAACACATCATTAATGTCAGAGAGAAAGAGAATTTTAGTTCTGTACTCTGGAGACTTGTCTGTGAAGAAACACCCTGATTTCTGGTTGCAGGAATTTTGATCCACACTATCTAATGACTGTTACCAGAATGTCTTAAATAGCAAGAAAACTATGTGTTAGTCTGTTTTATTTAAAGACACAACATTCTCTCACACTTAAGTTCTTCTCATTTGAGCTTCACTGTTTTCCCATGCAAATGATCATCGGTCCTGAGAGTGCTTTTTAAAATGGGACACTGTACCTTCAGCTTATATTGGTGACATCTTTTCTTGATCTACCATACCTTAACAACACTGAAGTGGAAGCTGTATAAACCTTACCGTGGTTTAATCTGGAAAGCTTTACTAAATGTACACTTATCACAGTCTTGTTAAGTATATGCAGTTTATAAATTATTTTAAAGTTATTTATAAATAATAGTACTATGCATAAATGTACACTATTTAGAACACATTTATATATCCTGTTGCACATCCAACATTCTTCTTTAATAAAAATAAAGGGCCAAATCCAGCCTTAAGATCTCCCTGCTAAGTCACGGGAACTCTTGTTCTCCCAGCTGCTGTTTGTTTCAAGCACTCAATGCTTGAAAACAGTTTTGAAGCCATGGGAAATGCCTTCACAATGATTAATGACAGTCAAACTTTGTTGCATGTCTTGAAAGTCCATTGGTGGGAAAATTGACCTGTACTTGAACACTGTTCAGCATTTCTAAGATTAAATCTGCAATGTAACTAATTAGGACATATAATAGTAGACATTAGTAGTAGAACTAGTCAAGTTCATGCAGTGGATGTGAAAAACAACTGCAAAATATTTCTAGAACTTACGCTCTCACACAAAATTTACTTCTGTTGTAGCAGTTCTGACACCTATAGAGAACAAAAAACGCCTGCTCATGCTGATAATCTAAGAATATTTAGGAAGAAATTGCTGTGCCTATGGGAGATGGGATAAACTTTCCTGAAAAATGTTCCTTTCCCAAAGGCAGTGTCATAAATTCTCTAATATAGTCTAAAGAAATCACCAGCCTCTAAGTTTCATATTTAAGGTTACACCTCATTTACTCAGCAATGTGGAAGGCTGTGAAATTATTTTTATGCTGATTACACTTAGTCTGCATTATAAAACTTTTACATTAAGAATCCTGTGTTTAAATGTTTGAAGTAACTGAAAGGATGTTAAAATATATGGATGTATATTTTAATAAAAGAACTCCTGATTTGGGTAAAAGTACAACACATGCTGGATAATTGTTTAAAATACTCAAATTTAAATCCTGAGGCAACATAAGCTGCTGTTCATACCAATTAACAGCTCTGTGAAACAGTTGACTAACAAAGACTTTTTCCAATGTCAAAAACCCCCCCGACTACATATCTGTGATACTATTAGCAAATAATGGTGGAAATATCTACTTTTTTGAGACAGACATAAATGCTTTTAAATAAAATAAGTATTTTTTAATAGGAAATATAAAGTTAAATAATTAGTAGAAACAACTGCAATGATTTACTTTCTAGCAAAAGACTGTGGTTATTTTTTCTCTCACTTTTGCTACATTTCTAAAGATTTTACTGAAGTCAGTGGAGTTACACTAGTAGAAAATTGGTTTGGGAATGTCAGGCCTCTAGATCAGAAGAAATTTAAATCCAATTCAAGCAATAATTCTGGTTTCTAAATGCTTGGCATCAGTTATATGGATTTAATTCATATCATATACAATGCTGAACAAATAATCTTATTAAATCAGTGACTATATGGAGAAAGACAATAATTTATATCCATTAGAGAGACCTGAAAAGTGAGGCTTCAGACACCTTAGAATCAAAAAGAAAATCTTAAGGAAGCATAACAGCTGGATGAAATATAGTAATTTTATTATGCACTCTGGCTGTTATCACTGAGACATCTGTTTTGGAAGATGAAATATAGGGTGGTTACAATGAACTTGCTATAAATGAATTTTCAATGAGAAAATGCGTGAAAATTAAAACCAGTAAGTGCTTAGGAAGAAACAAACAACCCAAAATAGAAATTAAAAAGAGCGAATCAGGAGTACTTAGAGATGAGTTCTTGGGTATTTTGTGAATCTGAAAACAGCATGAGTGATTAAGCGTGGAAACGGAACCTCATCACTACAGTAAGTGGGATATATCTCTTCTAAATTACATGTCTGAAAGTCAGAAGTCTAGCACTGAACTGCTTGCCCTAGGCTTCCTTTATAGTCAATAGAGAAATCTAGGCATCTCTAGAGGGTGATTCATCTCTGACTAAAATAGGCATCTGAAATAGGTCAAATGAATTGCCCTCTAGAGGTGCCTGTTTCTCTCCAGTTCAGACTTAGATGTCTAACTTTTAAATGTCTAAAGGTAGGTGAGATGAATTCCACTTCAGATCTTACATTGCTCCTGCATTCAACAGTGGAGTGGCCATTAGTAACAGAAAATCCCTAAGATGTGTTGCAATGTGGATACCAGTGCTGACCAAGGAGCGAAGAATAATGCAGTAGATTGACTCTGCAATTAACATTTTCAGCCAATAGTTTTAGTGTAGACCTTGGCCAAGACTCTGTGGTTTGTAGAGCCTCTTACATTTCACTCAAAAGAGGGCTTCTGAATGAAATGTGCTCTTCTTGATGACTATTAAAGTGTTGTGAGGTCTTGGGTTAGCACTAAATAACCTGTGCTCTGTGTTTGGAATTGGACTATGTTGCTGCCTGCAATGTTATGTCATTAGCTGAACCAAAGTCATTCAGGATTTCCCTCTTTGGATATTTCTAATTCTTCATCATAAATCCAGAGAGGCTGTAAAAACCATAATTACAGGTTGTTTCCTTGGAATTTTAACCTCCTTTTCTGGAATAGGGAAAGCAGAATCTAGTAGGTAAAGGGTTAGACTGAAACCTCATTGAGGCTTAATCTTCTCTCTCACTATAGTCAGAAGGTGAAACGTGATTTATTTGTTCCTTCCACTGGTCTCTGTATCTACTCAAAAAGTAAGTTCTGTTGTACAGACTGTCTACTGTAAGGCGCATGCACAACACAGGAGTCCTAAGTTTGGGAAGAACCTTTATTATAACAAAGTGTACTTCATGGTACTCCTAGGGTATAACAAATATCATTTACCCATAAAACCAGACCTTCTCTGATTCTTTTGTTACTTTTACAACTTCATGTAGTTTTATTTTCTAACATACACATTAGTGTGGAATTCCGTTATTTACTGTTTTTGTTGTGATTAATCGCATAAAAAAATATGCCTTTTCCTTCATGGTCCTAGAGCACAGAACCAAAGTTCTTCCTGAGACTGTAATACATAAAGCAGTTATCCTTGGAATGCCTTTCTGCCTAATACAATGAACACACAGATTGCTTTCTGCTGGTTTCCCAACATCCTGATGATTCTTTTTCATGACCACAACATGTAATATATCAACCCAAAGTAAATCCCCATTCTCCTCCTCCCCCTCCACCAAAAAAGGGTTAAAAACCTGTTATTTTTTCCATTTTTTCTTAGAAATTATACTATATTTATTTAAGTCTTCCGGGAAACATAATATAATGAATAAAATTACAAAATTAAATTTAAAAAAATTATAGAATAATTCCATAGAATAAAATTATGGTTTTAGTGATTTTTAGTACCGTATTAAGGGTTTAGAAATGCACACTATATCTTGAATGTGCATATCAAATGAAATATCATTAAATTGTATACATAAATTAATTAAACAGTTGGGAAATTGAATTTAGCAATGGGTCACTGACTCTAAACTACAACATTCTACCTTGGGCTAAATTAAAAAGTAACCACTTGGTGTTTTGACATTTCATTAGCAAAACTGCCTTTACCACAGACTAGTCTGAATGATAGAAAAGAGTGAATGCTAACTGTGTGTGTAAAGGATTTACTGGAAGACAGAATAAACCTAATCTGAAAGGACAATAATTGGAAAAGATGGGTAGATTTGTAATTATTGGAATGAAAAATAAAGAAAAGCTTGGTTTTTCATATTCTTTCTGAGAAATAGTGATGGATCATTTATTCAGAAAATTAATATACTATTGGCTGCTCTCAATAATGCAATGTGGAAAAAGAAATGGAAGAAGGAAAATTAGAGTGAAGACGAAAATGTATTCAGTTTTTTTTTTTTTTCCATTAGACAAAAATTTTAGAGATAAAGAAAAAAAACCAATTGTTGTTTTCTGGCTTATTGGTTCAATATGTGCAAGACATGCATTTACATCCTCTTTACCTTGTGGCAAATCCACATGGCCAAGATGCACAGAGACACGGAATTTGCATACCCGAATAAAAAAAAAAAAGTGCATGCAAGGAGTACAATAAAAATATTTTGCACAACCTGTAGATGTAGACTCTTGATTTTTCTGAGAATCAGTCTTTAATTTCCACACTGTTTTGGAATGTTTGTCTCTATAGTCTGGCTTCTTCCTTGAAAAGCATCTTGAGTTATTAGTAATGGTGTCTTACATCATATTTAATTTACCTATGTTGCCAAGTCTGATAGACTATAGACTATCCACCTATACCTCCAAGTACTACTCAGTTTTATCACATTTTTCTTTTTGACTTTGAATTTTTTAACTCTGACCATTTGAATAGGTTCTTATATTCTCTATCTCTGCCCTGACCTGAACTAGCGAGTAGCATGTTCACAGTCCTATGTTGTAGGGTTTCTCCGCTCCCTGAGGAGTCTTTGTATGAACTTGTCTGTCAACCATGAACCCATTTCCATTGTTAAGTTGCTGAAGTTCCTCTTTGCTCCTGAGTGGGGTTTTTTAGTTGTTTTTTTTTTTTTTCTTTAATCCCAGTTCTGCCTTTTAGATCATTGGAAAGCCCCTGAATGTATTTAATGAGAGGCATTTATAAAGATTCCCTTTTCACCTAGATTTTTGAGTGTGCGCGTAAACAATGCAATGAATATTGGTATTAAAACCTTCTCTCTACAACCTCAAGAAAGTGAAAATCCCAACAAAATGGAAATATTCTAAGCCTAACAGTCTGTGCAGTGACCACCAAGACAAATTTTCCTCGTATTAAATACACTTCCCAGTTTTTTTTAACCATATTTGTTATTTGCCAAATGACATGCCAACATGTGTTTTGAGATTCATAAACATACGGTCTTGTAGTTACTCTCCTCACTCAGAAAATGATAAATGCTATGTCGGTGATTCCAGATTCTACCATGCATTGTCTATCAGCACAGCTGGACCCATTTGTGGTAGTTGCTAATGCTAGTCCAGTTACACTGGATTTCCATGGTATTATTGTGTCCTACCTTCAAGACTCTCACAATGAAGGCCTGTAATCAGTTGTCATTATGCTAGATTAGGTAAATATTCAAAATGCATGGTAGGATTCTTTTATCTGGGCTTCAGTTTCATGATCATTCCAAGTGTTTTTAGTGGTTCTATCCCTGACCTTTCCTTGACTAACAGAAAAAAAATAGCACTTCAGATATTGACACATGACAAAATGCAAAGAGTATTTAGGCTATGATTCAAAATGCTCAGTTTCAGCTATTTACATGATAAATTTATAATCAAATTTTTTTCTTCATGGTAAAAGAAAAGATGAATCATACAATAAGCCTGCCATCAGATTTATAGCTCAGTGAATACATATCAGTGGAGATGCTTATTTCTTTCCATTGGCTGTCTTGTAAGACTATATATGTAACTTAGGAGATGCCTGGCAGTATTTAACTGAATTTTACGTGTAATGTTTAGCAACATGAGACAATTTTTCAAGGTTGTGCAGAATAAGAAGTTCCACACAAAGAAAGCTCATGTAAATTAATGCTGAATACAGACATTTGTCTAGGTTCTGATTTTAACTTCTTTAATTTTAGAAATCTGGAAATACCTACCTAGGGCTTCTATATATAATAGTCATCAGACTATGTACTGAAAACACTTTTACAAACCCTGACTAGTCATTACACAGGAAAGGGATAAAATACGAGAAATCACTGACAGTGCTCTTGACATTTTCAGGCATGTGTGATGAACCAGCTACTTCATTTCATTGTATGTTGATAGTAATATTTACACTTCGACTGAACACCTGGCTCCAATTTTTGTGTGTCCAATATAAAAAAACCTGGCAAATTAAGGTGTCTAAGTATCTGGTAAAGACTGAAGCAAAAAATTCTGAAGATCAATATCTTTCTATGTCTTGCAACTCGGCCCTGATTTTTATTTGCCCTGAGTGGAATATCTGTACATTCAAGATATGTATTGACTAACGTCATATAAAACTTCAGAGAGGAGGAATACCTTCAGAAACTGAAGCAATTTAAGATCTGCTTTAGGAATACAATTGCAAAAACTCTCTTTGAAGGAGTAAGTTGGCTGTACTTTGATGGTCAGATGCCTCGATCAATTTTCATTTTATGCTTGTCATTGATAGTGTTTTTGTAGAATTTTTTTTCATACCTCAGTTTTATCACTTTTCATGTTTACTTGTACATGAAGAATGAAGATTTAGATTTGAATATCTTTCTACTTCCTAAGAAAAGGTCTGTGTTTACCTACACATTTAACTGTCCCCCTTCTGTCTTTCATGTAGTATATATCTCTTTGAATACAAGCTGTATTAGACTTTTCTATGTGAGTGGGTAGTAGCTAGCACATTGCAAATTTTTGCAGTGGTAATAATTAAGTAGTAATAAAAATAATAGTGACAGTGATAATTACAATCATGAAAGAAAAAATCTTTTATTATAGACTGGTTATTTTGTCATTTATATTTACATGAAGTCTTACTATTGATTTGAAGACCAAAATCAGGATCAATTGACAGCTACTCATTTTCTTGACATTAGCATAAAACTGTACTGACATGATGCAAGAATAAAAGGTGTCTTGGGGCATGCTGAAGCTGGATGGGAAGGACAGTGCTAAATTAGCCTGTGTTTCATTTACCATAAATAGCCCTTGTTGTTAAAACCTGGCAAAATTCAGAGCAAGTATGAAGATTGCATTGCCATGCAATTTTCTACATTGGATAGAAATATTCAGAATTATATGCATAACATCTGTAGATCCTTTTGAAAGCTAGCTGTATTTTCTAGGGCCTAATCAAAGTAGAATGACAACCGAGCATGTATTTAAAAGATATTGTCATGATTAATGTACTGGTGAACATCAAAAGGGTTAACGGGCTTTACCTAGAGGGTAGCTTAATTTAGCATGAATTTGGCTGTCTTAAATTCGGAAGATTTGTCAGTGAAGACAGAAGTCAGTGAAGTGACTGAAAAGGTATTTATTACCCTTCTGTGATCCTATTTTTAGTTATCAAGCTTAGACAGGAATCTAGTCTGTAAAGGAAATATCTACCTCTCTGAAAATAGGAGAAAGCAAGATTCAAGCACCTAAAAATAATGAAAGAATTTTTTTTTCCAAATAATCTTAGGCATATTTTTGGATTATTAGATTTGACCAAACAAATGTCATAAATTTTCTTGTCCACAAAACATCCAGTGGCTTTAAACCAGTTAAATTATAGAAGATAAGTGTTATATGGGTTATGCTTTCATGCTTTCCTACAGTGAATATTGCCTGGGCAGAGTGGGGGTCATGCTGTGAACTCAATTCTGTTTGGTAAAATAAAAAGCAATCTTAATGAAGTAGGTTGCAAAATGTGAAGGAGTCACTAGCACTTCTTAATAACTTCGTATTATGCTTGAAGATTTTAAGGTGGATTTGGCAACATTTATTAACCAAATCTTTCATCCATGAATTGGTGAAACTCACAAAATCTAAGGTAAACTTTTGATTGTGCTGAGTAAGAGCAATTAATAGCGGTGCATCAAGAAAAAATTCTAAATCGGTGGTAATTGGAATGACAGGCAAGACTCTGCTCAAACACTTCATTAAACTTCTATTTTTATGGGGATTTCTTCATTTCCACTGGAATGAACAAGTCAGTATGCATGACTTATTCTGCAATGAACTTTGATGAATTTTTCTAAGTACATTAAAATGAGCTGCATCTTCTATTAATCCAAAGACCCCCCCACCCATACATATGGCGATAAACCCTCTGATGCACAGGCAAGAAGGCAGGAAAATGGGCCAGAAGGACAATCATATATATGTACGTATATAAATATATTTTTTTGCTTGTCAGTAATAACTCTGAACTGCCTACAGCATTCACAGTGCCTCTTAAAAGTCAGATATTGTATTGAATTTAAAATTCTCTTATGCAGAGCAGGAAAGGGAAAAAAAATCAAACACTTTCTGAATTAGGCCCAAATATCCAAGGTTAATTTTCTGAGAAAGCTGCAGCAGCTAGATAAGGCCATCCCCTGCAAATTAGTTTTGCCTGCCTGGATTACAGCTAAATTTATGCAGCTTGCCTTATCCTTTCAGAAGCGCCTCTGAAGTGTCGTAATTAACTGGCACACATAAAGTGAGAAAATTTTCTGCTTGGTGGCAGCCATTCCTCATTTCATCTCAGTTCTAACCCAAATGGAAAGGTAGTTTCTTATTTTTACTGTCAAAAAATCCCCACAACCCACCAGTATCTTACAAGAAGTCTTTGAAAACAAACATGAAATAGCTTCAGAACAGAGAAGGGTTTTAAAGAGCATAAATACTGCTGAGGGAGCAAAGTGGAGATTTCGCATAATAGTAAATACAAAACAGTGGATGGAGATTTGGTATACATACAAATATATGTGTGTGCATAGGTATACACACACACATTTAGATTCCAAAATTTTACAATTCACTACAGAATTTCTGTCTCTTTTCTTTCTGTTGGGATCTACATCCAAACTACAAGTTAGGACAAATTAGATGTGATGTGTGATTGTTTCTATTTTAACATAATAGTAGACCTTTCCCAGCTGTCTCCTGAATCGTGTGTGAATTCCTGTGGCTTTTGTCAACAAATATCAGGAGTATATTTATTATTTTTTATGTAGTTTTCTGCTGATTAGAATATTTTAATATTGTACAAAGAAAATCGTATAATTGAAATAAATCCCCATTTTCTATATTTAAAGTGAGACTGGTACACATATTTAAACTTGATGAAAGCAGTGTAGACTGGAGAAAATTTAATCCCAGACTATGTTAATTCCTTATCTTTTCTTTATGGACTTTCACCAATGTTTTTGTTGTTGTGATTATCAAGATTTTCTACGGTTAGAATATTTTATACTGTCTTGCTCTATTTTTTATTTAAGATTCCCATTTGTCTCACTACTTACGCATTCATAAAGTCTGTCAAATAATTGTAAACTTTTAATAAATTTTTATAACAGAATATTAAGTAAGTACTTTTTCCTCTCATCCCCCTTCAAATTCGTGTGCTATGAAAACCTGTGGAAGCCAGTGAGAATGGCTGCTGGTTGTCAGTTCTGCTGATGAATTGCTGCTGTGCAGCATCCAACAGTGTTTGGGTTTTTTACCCATTCTTCCATTAAGAAAAGTAATTTTTAGGTTTGCTATCAAATCATCATTCTCTCCATTTAGAGTGTTGCAGACAGAGTATTCAGTATATTAGAAAGCATTGTGCACTCAACTACCTCTATTTCAACTAGTCTAGCTTGGTGGAAAGCTGTATTTTTGCTTCCTGAAAATTGATATTAGAGCTGAGCTGGGAATTTTCTACAATTTATTTTTACTCAGAAGTTTCAGCTATAAAGCTCTTACTCTGCTGGTAAGTAGATCAACAACTATGCTGCAGCGTGTTAGTTGTACAGAGCACACCCCATACAGTAAATCTCCTAACAATTGAGTTGCAGCAGGAATCAAAGGGCCAAATTCTGCTTTCAGTTAGGATGGATTAAATCCAGAGCAAATCCAGTGACTTTAGTGGAATTACTTGGGATTTAAACTAGTGTAGCAGCTAAGCAGAATGTGTCCCTTCCTATTTAAACCATAGTTCTAACAGCTACTTACAGAGGGGATTCCTGGGTAGTGAAATGACTGTCAATGGACTTGCACAAGAAGAGAGCATGACATGAGCTCATAGAATTTTCATGTACTTAATCTTCAAGTGATAAAGATGAACATTATCACTGTCTTGACCATATTAAAGTATCTTGCCTGAAAGGTCTGCTCTGTAGAGAAGACTGTCTTGTCAAAACAGGGGAAGCTAAAGAAATGTTAAAAATGTATGCAATTAGAAATATTTTTAAAAGAACTGAATGAAGATGAAGACACCTGGGCCTAAGCAGAATCTGCGACCTCATCAGCAAAAACCTTGTGAATAGAAGCCTAACTATTCATAAGAATTTTATAGGGATTAAGTGGTCTTTAACAACAAAGTCCATTATAAAACATTAAGAATGAATTTCTATGTACTTCAGGATTAGGAACATCGGACTCCCTGAAAAAAATAGAGATGGAAAATCAGAGGTTCATTTGTGCTAGCTTTTCTCTCACACCCTTGATATTCCAGTAAAACTGACTGGGTAGGTGTCTAAAAGATCTCTTGTTACCATGAAAAGCTTTTGGCAACTTTTTGAATCACAGGTAACATATAGCCAATATCATTGCACAAAGACAAAAATTAAGGGAAAATACAACTTACAGTAGTCAAATTCCTGTTTCCCTTCCCAGCACTTCACTTGCAGGAGACACCTGTAATGGAGAACATATGACTGAACATAAAAATTTGGACATCTTTCCAATGGAAATTGTGTTCATTTTTATAGGACACCAGTGAAAATTTTCAACATATTTCCTAAAATGATTGAATGGGTTTGCAAAAAATGTAGTCTTCAAGGTTTTTTGAGTGTTCCTGTTTTTCTTTGTTTTTCTTCCATGTCTCTAATTTTATCAATTTATATTAACTTTCCTTCTTTACATGTGTTTTATCTCTCCTATCTTTATTCTTGCCACTTTAGGCCAACTTTTTCTTCTGTATTCAAGTGTTCATTTTTCTTTTTTTTTTCTTGTCTTTCCATAATTTTTATGTGTATCTCTATATTTTGCAATCGTTAGCATTATGTTGTGGCCATGAAGTTTCTTGTCATCACACCATAGATACATATGATAGAATGGAATCAGTATCTTCTCTTAACATGTTCACTTATAAACAAATTTCTTGTAAGAGGAATATTTCTTTGTACTGTTTCATTGCAGGAAAATGATGAGTGGGAAAGGCTGGACAATTTATGTTGCTGTTAATCCATTACAGCAAAAGATCTTTTCTGCTGATACATGTGTACTTTAACAAAAGGCACAGAGAGGGGTACAATCAGAACATCTGTGATTACAGCCAGAATCTTGCTAAAATACATAGGAAGGTCTTAGAATGTATGAAAGAGAGTGTGTCACCTATGCTTTCATCCTTTATTTTCCACTACCCCTTTTATAAATACAGTAAAGACAAACCTGAAAAGCCTTCTAAATTAATACCAAAGCACTGCAGCATTATCTGTGGGTTTTATGGAAATTTGTGGGCTCAGTTCATGGTTCAATATCCCGTATCTCTAATAGCAGAACTTCTGTAGCAGGAAATTAACTGATGCTTTGTGAATGGTCATTTATTCACAGTAATAATTATTCTTTTAAGTTTGCTACAGTATTTAAACACTCTTCCATATGCTTTTGTAAAACCATGGAACTAGTTTATACCAATTAAATAAATTTTTTTACACTTCCATTTTTAAAAAAAACATTTCTCAGATTTATATGGACTATACGTCAAATTTGATAAAGATTAAATTAAAGGTCTCTTGCATTTCTTTTCATGTTGATACCAAAATCTATAGGATGACCTCTCAGAAATGTGTTTTTTATATAATATAATAACATATGTATGTAAAAGTGAGCAGATTTAATAATAGGCATCTTTAAGAATACCAAGGTGAAGAAATTGCTGTTCCTTGTCAAGGTTTTTTGCTGCTTTTTTCTTTTTACATATCTCGGCCATCCAGTTGCTTATATTGAATTTAAATTAAACCTTAAATGAGGAACTGATACATGTATAAAACTAATGAATAAAAATCCTGTTTACCAATTAGTTAAATCCAATTAAAGCTTAAGCTGATAATTGTATAAACCATTGGTATGAAAAAGAAAAATTGTGCTCAGAGCTGTTGTCTACACTATATGTTGGAAGATATTTTTATTGGGAGCTTGTTACTCTACTGAGACATTGAGTAAAATGCTAATTTAACTGTGGTAAACCAGTGATCCTAAAGGTAAGAGTAGCAGCTTCCTATTGTCAAAAACCGTCTATTGCAAAAAAAGAACATTCAAAAATAGAAGGCGAGAACCAGTGTTCAGAAGTCAGTATGATTACATCTGTTCTTATTCAGTATGAAAAAGTGTCATTTTCAGAAGCTGTGATTCTATGCTAGTTATCCAGAAGATATCTGTCCGGAAAGGCAGATCAGAACTGTATAGTTTGATGTGTTACAGTACAGTGCAAAGCCTGTATTTCCTCAGCTGTGATTTGATCCTTCCTCACTTCCAGAACTTGTTTTAACAAAAGAAAAGTTCTCTTCTATTTTCACAAGATACAGAGCCCAGGCAGGTAACAGATTTTTCACAGAGCAAAGTTCCTAAGTGCCATTTACAGATGCAGGATATAAACTCTCTGTTGCTGAATTTTGGACTGGTTTTGAAGGCTTTTCTGAATTATACAAAATGAACTCAGAAAAGCATAGTATGGGTCTGTTGCTCCACAGTATCTTTAACACAGCAATAAATAGACTTTATGCTTGAATTTTACCAGCATATTTGATATTTTTTAAAGTAAAAATATTAATTATCCCATTAATAGAATTATTACAATTACATTAATGAAAAATAGAGAAGGAAAGTAATAATTTCAATTATTTCCTATCTGCTGCATCCTCTGCTAATTAAGGGTTGATTGAGAGTAAAATGAAGTGCATTTTGTTACATCTGCCCTATAATCACTCAGTTCCTCCTTTAATTTAAATACTGAATGGAATAACTGCCTGAGAAATGTTACTCAGAATTACTGCTATTCCCATAGAACAGAGTTCATACAGTCATGGCTTCATTAGTGAAACAGAATGATATCACTTTATTGAATGCATAATATTAACACTGATAAAAGGAGAAGTTGGGTGAATGAACACGCGACAGTTCTTAGAATTCATGGTAGTTTTTCAGAAGAGTCCCATGGACTTGAAATGTCTTTTCCTTATTTCTTTCTTCCATGGAGTAAAGGATGTACTTTTACCCCACTAATTTACTGGTGAACACAGCTTATCTGGAAAAGAAATTGCTGGAAGTTGCTAGCTTGCCATGGCTACCTTTAGTGTATAGCAAGCAAACTAAAGCAGTCCTCTTTCTCCACTGAAGGGGAAGTGTGATTCACTGTGGGTAAGATGTGGGGCTGAACAGACAGCAGGTCTGCAGAAGGTCCAGGAGTGTTAATACGGCACCACTCCTCTTTTTGTTCCCATTCTTGTAGGGATTTGCTTATCTTGCTCCCATCTCCTTTGTCTTTCTCTCATATGAGATTTTTCCGTGCCAGATTTGCGCTCTGTTTTCTGCTAAAGCCAGTCCTATTCAGGTCTCAGTGCTGCATTGCTTCAGTAACCTGTACCTGATAGTTTTGCATCCGTGCTTATAACTCCTGGGAATTGTCCTGCTCTTTTACTTTCATGGCCTCAGCTATGATCTTGCTCTTTATTTTGTGACTCCCTGCTTCTAAGGGAAACTGATTAGATCATGGCTGCCTACAAAAAGGTTGCTGTACCTGAAGATATTCTCTACCCTGACAGTGGAAAGATGGCTGGGGATAAAATAAGAGGAAACTAGGAAGTGTTATTCACGTTCTAACAGAAGGACCAAATGCAATGAGCATACCCAAAAATCTATTCCACAATGATTCCGCATGCACATAATCTACAACCATAAGCACATGCTAAGTGGGATGAAATGGAGGGAAACTGGCCAAGCACGAGGGTCTCAGCTTTCATAGGGTACTGACAGACTAGTCAAATGCTAAAGGTTTGAGGAAATCTCCCCTTTTCACATGGCCCCTGACTCGTGCTCAGAAATATCCTCCCAAGGCCTTGTTTTATTATTTATGGAACACAATTTAGTCAAAAATTTTACTATTAAAATACCAGAAAGTTGTTAAAACAGTGCCCTAATCTATCAGATGATCAGGTGTCATGTAAATGTGTGTTCTTTTAGGTATTTTAGGTTTTCTTTTGGTTGGAATTTTTGTTTGGTGGTTGTTCCCTAGTTTGTTTGGGAGTTCTGGGTTTGTTTCGTCTGTATTTTTGGGGTGGTTTTTTTTGGTTGTTTGGTTTGGTTTTTTTTCTTTTTGTTGTTTTTT
>VZRO01008060.1:134770-152442 GCA_013397915.1 Daphoenositta chrysoptera | reverse complement strand
GGGTTTTTTTTTTGTTTTTTGTTTTTTTGGTTTTTTTTAAGGAAGGAAGTTAAACCGGTATACTAGGACTTTGGAGATTTGCGATTTGATTCTAGGTGTTGGGCAAGTTGTTTAAAATGCAGATCTCCCTCAGCTGTCTGTTTACCTACAACCTGTACTGTCATATATATTTAGTTTTACTGTCATATATATTTAGTTTTACTGTTTACTATTACTATATTTACTGGTTTTTGATAGTCAGAAATGCAGAAAGATAGTACAAGAGGGCACTTAGCTATTGTAACAGCAAAAATAAATATTCACCAACTAAATAAAAAAGGTTTTGACTTACATGATAGACTAAGAATCTTTTTTTTTTACTGATATATATGAAGTACAAAAGTAGACATTCCTCCAAAACAATTTTATTTCAACAAACTAAGTCTCAGATGTTTTCCTGTAGTGCTCCTAAGGGAACAATATTTAGGTATATGTTCATCATGCATTGTGACATAAAAGACTATCAGAGAAAGAAATTGGAAATAAATAGTTACTTTACTTTTAAGTGTTTTCTTAAATGGGAAGAATATGAGTAAAGACATGAAAGAGAAAGAAAAAGATCAGCAACAATGGCACTTCCCTTCTATCCTAGCAAAAGATATAATGGTTGGTATGCTTCTGAAATGCAGATGTATTGGGCAAAATGCTATTGCCATACAAATAAATGGCAAAACACTAATTTTTCTCCTGGAGTAAAGATTTTTCCCATCATTTGTGAATACTGAAAGAAAACAGCAGGGAAAAAGAAAATTTCACTGGAGTTTTCTTTGGAGTTATGGTTTTGAAAGTAAGGTGTGTGGCTGGATAATCTAGGGCAGCATTAATAATATTCTGGTGTGTACAATCCATTCTGGTAAATAACTTGTGCTTACAGTATTTATATATATGTGGTCTTGATTATGTCATGTTGCTTCAAGATTAGCCATAAAAATGTTTAATTATGTGACATATTTACTAGAGCAAAAGGTTTGAGAATGTTCCATTTGAAAACTACACATGAATTCACACTATCAGTGTGACCGCTGTGTAGAGAAACTGTTTATTCCATTCTGCCTGTTTTTCTAAGAGAACAACTTGTGTTGTTGTTATATATGTTGTTATATATATATATAACATATATATAACATATATATATATATATGTTGTTATATTCATAAGTACAAAGGCTTTAGCCATTCCGAAGTTATTCCAAATCTTTAGCCTCTAAGGAGACAGGGCAGAGAAGGTTTAGTCCTTAGACAGAAAGACTGTTGTTATTGAGCTGCAGGAAACCCTTCCAAACAAAATAGTATTCCAAGGGAGCAGGGGTCCTATTGCTGCATAGCAGCTCTCAAAATTGTTCCTGCAGTGGTCAGGAGTTAAAACAGTTCTCTGCTGTTCCCTTCCTCTCTAAGAAGGAAGTTGGAAGAGTCTAAAACGCCTAGCTGTGTCCAGCTAGAAGTCCATCTTTTAAATTACATCCTGAGGGTCACAGATCAGATCCTTTTTTTAGGTCCCTAGGTATTCGAAATAAGACATTTATGTGTATGGCAGTAGCTAAACTAGTGTTAGCCAAGAGGAATAGCCACTTATAAAGCATAGTTCATTTAACCTGTTTTAGATGCCCACAAGAGTACAATATTAATTATACTGAGAACTGACTATTTATCTATAGAGACTTCAAGTAATTCAGATGCAGACATCTATATGGTAAATGTCTGCAGTTCAGTGAGATGAATCCTACTAAAGATTAAGCACCTAAATCCTATTAGAGATAGCCTTAAAGTTTTGCAATTGTTATCCCTTTATCATCTCTAGACTCAATATCCTATGGACATTTCCCTGCTTCATAAGCATTACACTATGCTGGATCATTTCTTGCCATCTAAATCCACTGGAATGCCAAACATTCTTAAGAGTCATTATAAATGTACACCAACAGCTAAATTTCTGAATTTTTTAAACAAACACGTTTCTCCAAGAAACAGAAAATCTTTAGGAGATCATTATGGGGCCACAGAATAAGTATATTTGATCTGGTAGATTTTTTCTCTATGCAACTGAAGAACAAACATCTTTTGAAGCTCACTTTCTGCAGATTAATAATTCTGTGGTTCAAAATTATGCTTCTGGATGGCACAATGAATGCCCATATTTCCTTTGTAACAAATATTTGCTCAGAGGCAAGATGAAGCAGTAAACATAGTTAAACAAACTGGGATTATCCTCTCTTCTTTTTACTGTAGAGAAGACAAATGACCTTCCAGAACAAAGACCCAGACCTTTAGCTGTTAAGAAAAATAAGAGCTTGCCTTTTATTATTAAGTGACAGTGTCACAATCCATTGAGGGCAAAGATGCATTTGTACTCTTACTATAAAGCCAACATTAATTAGAGGTGTGGAAACCATTAAAAAAGGGTGAAAAAGTGCTTTTATGATAATTAGAAATATTTTTTTCCTCTTTTTTTCCCCAATAACCCAATCTACTTAAACTAGATATAAATAAAACCTTTGCACATTTAGAGAGAGCCTGCTGTGAAAAGATGTTATGCAACTAAACTATATTGCTTTGGTAGATCTTAAAAAAATGCCCCTCTCATGTATTTTTTTTCTTTAGCTCTGGTTTATCTTTTCTGCCGAATCCATTAAAAGAAAGTCTGAGTTCCAGATAGCTTAAATGGGACAGTAGAAATTTTCAAAGTACTTTTATAGCAACTTCAGGTCAAGATGAAAATCAAGCCAGCAATTTTCTATGTCCAGGGATATAACAGCTTTTTTACATTTCCTGGTAATGTATTTTTATTTTTATTTCACATTGGGAAAAGAGGTATTAGAAGAGGTATTCTAGGTAATGAATAGGAATTGGGACTTTTATATGTCACTATCCTTTGTGCTTCAGAAAATATCTCCCCCAGTGTATGTGAGGCTTGATCTAGCTTCCACTGAGATCAGTGAGCCTTGTATTGACTTTTAGCGAGAGCTGGATCAGGCCCCTTTCACATTAGCTAAATCCTGAGTAGCCCAGTGTGTGTATGAACTGACAGTGATCACCTGAAGATGAAATGCAAGCTTTAAAAGTCACTATGCTGTCTCTTCTATGGCCAAAAGCAAAAACAAAAAAGTGTGCATGTGTAGGGGAGAAATAAGGTGCTGCTGGCAGTTCTGAGCCTGTACAATTAATGTTTTGATCATCACTCCACCAGTCAAGAGAAGATATAAAACCATAGTAAGTGTGCTTCTGCACGTAATGAGATAAGTAGAAGTTTTTAGTTAGCCATTCAGAGCAGACATTTCTACTGACCTCCTGCAGGAAATAGGTTCTTGATGCAATCTCGTATTGATCGAGCTGCCAGCCATTAACTGATGGCCAGACTTTGAAGGATACTGTTTTAAGAAACCTTGCTATTCTGTTTCACAATTCCTTGTCATGTGCTTAGACCTGAAGTATCATGAAGGAGAAAAAAATGATGAAAATTGGAGTAGTATCATACCAATTTCACTTTCTCATTAGGACCAAAGTGAAACCTCTGAGATCAGGACACTAACACAGGGCCTTGGTTTGTAAACAGAGAGGACACTGACTACGTATTAGGACAAGAAGACATTTATTGTACATTGATTTGCATCTAATCTGTGCTGTTTGCGGAGCAGGTTGGCCAGAAGTCAGCTCTTATCTCTGGCTATTGGCATTTTACATCTTAAGGGCCTAGATGAGTTTTGAAATTGGTCTCAATGTTCTGTATTGAAAACATTAAGATATCCTAGTGAATATTCTCTGTAGCAGTCCCTAAAATTAGAAACTGGAAGAAATAAAAAGTGTGATAGCAAAAAATGACATCAGATAATATATTTCCCAAATACCTCTATCTTCTATATCTATATCTGTATCTGTCAATATCTATCTATATCTACGTCCATCTATCCTTGCGCCTACTGACGTTGATGAAAATATGTCAGTAGAAATTATTTTGGATCTTGATTGGAAACTACTATACACATCACAGTACCAACTGATTCTTGGGATAAACAGAGAAAAAACTCTGCCCAGTTTTTAACAGAACAGGGACTAGATCAGAAGTCAGAAATAGTAAGTAATGATTTAAAGGTCAGATTTTCAGAAATGGAGTTTGACCAGAGGAAGAGTGCATAAGAAATATTCAAATTCTACTGCAATTTTAGACAAAAATTTTTAGTAATTCTCTAAATATGTATAAATTTCCAAAACATTTTCTTTTATTGAATGGTTGTGATTATTGAGATATAACCCTGTTATATGCTAAAATCTAAGTGCAGTGATGGTTTTGGAGAATACAAACAGAACACAAATCTCAATTTTAAATTGAAATGGACTTCCTATAAGCTTTTCAAATTGGTCAAAAGCAAAATGAAAAACATACAGTGCTTTAAAAAAAAGAATTTTTTTTTACTTCACTGATTGGCAGACTGATGTGTTTTATTACTTAATATAGTGATTTCTCTCAAACTTTGTTTTTCTTGATAATCTTCAGAAATTGCTGCTTATTTAGTTATATTAATTCATTTTTTAAAACTAAGTGGATAATCTCATTGTAATAGCAGCAGTTAATTATCCATCTGTGTATCTTCCAAAGACAGGAAAGTAGGAAGTGGACACCACTGGTCCACTTACAGTTATTTAAGCAAAGACAATCTAGGAACCACTCTATTTGAAGGCAGAAGTTTTTGATAGAAAGAAATGATTAATACACTGGAAGAATATATTAAATATTTGTAGCTGATTTCTAACCCAGAAAAGGTCCTGATCCTGCAGCTTGTTCAGTACAGATAGGTACTATGTCCATATGCAACGACTTGCAGTATCAGGTTAAATTTGTAAGACATATGATACACTTACCAGTTTGAGCAGGCAGGTCTAATTTGGGTTTAGGCCAGAATAATCAGCAAAGCATAGTATCATTTTTTGCAAGATGGTGATATTAAGAAACACCATGTTGTGGTTTGAATAAATAACTAAAAAATGAGAGAATTGTTAGAAACAGTAGTAGTTCAGAAGTATTAAGGAAAGGCAATCTGTCCCCTTCAATGACAAGCAGTTTCATTTTAAGTATGCAGTAGGTTTCCATTTTGTATTTTGCAGTGAGCTATCTAGTGGTTGTACACCACCAGTTAAGATCATCATGGTTATATGTGTTTGCAAGACCGGAAAAACTAATCCTAGCTCTTCCAAGCTACTTTGTAGCTTGTTCTGATTCACACTTTTGCTTTTAAAATAAGCATGTGGTTCTAATTTTAATGAGTTTTGTACCTCAATAAAGGCAGCTGCAACTGGGAATTGCAGCCTTTGTGTAAGGTGAAGGAGTGTGTTTGTTGGATGAACCACAAATGACTGCTGACGTGCCCTTCAAGACAGGGCAGTAGACAAGGAAGCCCACTGGAATTTGATGTTGTCAACAGCCAGGCTATTCCAGGTGGCATTAATGGAGGACTGTTAGGAAAATGTAGCATCTCTTTGTTGTCTTCAGATTTCTGAAATAATTCAGGCTTTGAATGAAGACGACAATTTGACTCAGATGATGAAGGATCCAGTAGAAATTGTTGCTGACCCCAAAATCCAGCAACCTAATCAATTTCTTCAGAGAATTTGTTAATTTTTCATAATTTGGTTTAAGTGTCATTCTCTGCCCACAATCTCACACAGTGCCATAAAATATAATCCTGTGGATTAAACCCGAAAGCCATCCAGTGCTCTTTGTAGCATGCAGATTCTAAAGCCATTTACTTCCTACTATGCAAGCACTGAAATTATGACAGAGCCATCTGGAGTCCTGAATCTCTGAAGATTATCAATGGGATCTTTCTTTGTTTAAAAAAACCCAAACCCCCACCACCATTAAATAAGAAATTTAGTATCAGTTTTTGCCCATTAACTCAAAACAGTGTCAGCCAAGAGGCAGGAAATGGATTAATGCATTCAGAAGAAAGCTTCCCATTGGCATTCTCATATTCTTTGTCTGCTGTGAAAGTAACAGTAGTAAATTCATTTCATAACTGTTAAGTGGCATTTGTCACTGTTAGATGTGACAATCACCTGTTCTGCTCCCCTGCCTTTTTGAACTGTGAGTTCATTTGCTAGTATATGTCAGTTAATCAATTATTTTATTACTCCATTTTATATTTCCTTTTTATATTACCTTACAAGCAGAGGGAAAAGAAGAGGAAATCTGCTCTATAAATCAGCTTGTCTACCCAACAGTTACAGTGTTACAATGTATCCTTGAACCAGAGGCAGAACAGAAATGTGCTATGAATTAAAAAGAAATAAACCAAAATGTAAAGAGCCATACTCAGGAAGACTAGAATTTAGTAGCAGGAATTGGTATTTATGGTCAGTCATTTAATTATTGACCCATGTCCAGGACAGAACACGCTCTGTTCCCTCCCCTTCATGCTGAACAGGATTAACAAAAAAATTTTTATGTCATGTATATCTACAAAAATAAGAGGTTTTTTTATACTCTCCATTTCCATTCAGTTTTTTAATAGAACAGTAGAATTATTAGAATCTCTGTATTTTCTCTTCTTCTCAGTATTTTAGAAATGACGCAATTGGCTGGGGGAAATATCTGTGTTTTCAGGTGAGAAAATCGTAAGGTACAGAAGTGGGCAGGATGCCTTCTGTAACCTGTTCAGTTTTCAAGTGTTACACAAAGTCCTGGGGAATGCTAAATGAGTCACTGTAGCAGGTGTCAAGAAGGATTTGGAGAGCAGGAAAATGTGTCACCTGCAATGTACATTTCTTAAGAGGAAACCCAACAGTCTGCCAAGTATGAGGAAAAGCCTTGGTTATTGTATTGTGTCCAGAGTCTTTGCTGCTAGATTCAATCTGTACCTACAAATTTTGTTTGGAGAAAATCATAGTGACACTCGGTAGGAAAATGCCTATCTGCTACAATTGTATAATATGTCTTACCTGATGATATGAAGACCTCTGGTTTCAGGTAGGACAAGACAAGAAATCAAATTCTCTTCAAGATTTTGAGGATGAAATTCCAAACAGGTCAAAAATAAAAATGACAGCTACATTACTGCAGTTTCATATTAATATAATAGTAGCTTTTATTTTTTTTAAGTATGGTATTGATCTTCATTCTAATAATTTCCATAGGGACATATCGTTCTGTATTTCTGTTGCACAACTTTTGGCAAATCTGTCTGTGGAAATATATATTAGCAGATTGTGTGATGATGAATAATATCTCACTGGATCAAGAAAACTCTCATCAGGAAATAATTTTCATTTTTAATATGAGAAAATGTACTTGTATCTGCGCAGGCTGAGCTCTGCTGTGCTGCCCAGGCTGAAGCGTGTGCTGCCCAGGCTGAAGTAAATCCTCTGTTTCTGAGACTGTTCTTAGCAGCCATTTGTCGTTCTGTGCTTCATTGTACTGCGCTGTGTGCACAAGCTCTATGCAGACTTTATTGTTGTAAAACTCCATACTTTCTCAAACCCTGCAACTGTTTGCTGGTATCTTCTACCAGTTCTGCCACTAGAAGTTCTACCACTATCTATTTGAAGTAAGAACATCACTCATTGGTGCTTTTTCTTGGAAGCATAAGTAAAGCATGAGAAAATGTGTTTATGTATGAAGGTAAACTACAGCAACAATTGTTCTTGCTAGCATGAAACCAAAGCTAAATCCTTAACTGTTTTTCCACCACTCATGAAATAAAGCAACCACAGATACTTCATGATTATAACTTCTCCCTGGCTAGGATGAGAGTTTCCCTGAGCTTCTTTTTTTTTTCTGCACAGCAGCAGTAATTCACCTCCCGTTGTGTCCTTATGAGGCTTGAGCAGAACTTATCTGCTTTGGGTCTGTATTTCTGGGTGTTGCAGCACTCCCATCATAGGAATGACTCTCCACTGACTCTCTCCTCTCTTTTGTTGGTATTGCATTTCCACTGACAAGGCCCAAACCCTGATACAAGGCTCCAGATGTGATCTTCTAAGGGCTGAATTGAAGGAGTTAATATATTAATCCTGGTGTTTGTGTTCTTACTAATTAATGCAGGTTAATATGCTGTTAGCCTTTGTTCTTGCAACTGCACACTGTGACTTGTGACTTTGTGAGGATGACCAGAACTGGGTGGATTTCCCACTGGCTACTCTAGCACTACACGGGAAATGAGCGAGGCATCGTGTTTACCCTAAGTAACTAAGGGAAATTAGAAAATCAGTTATTTCAGAGGTACCTAGAAGCAATAAGATATCTCCTGCCCTTGCCATGACCTGTGAAAGCTCCAGGCAGAGCTAAAGTACTTGCAGGAAGAAGGAAGTGATGGGAGCCATTTTAATGAGAAACTGCTAAAAGGGCTGAGGCAGTAAACACTTGTTTGAAAAGATCAGATAGTACTGATGTCCTGCACAGAATAAAAGTGAGGAATCAGAGAAAGATTGCAGGAGGAACTGCAGTGTTAGCATCCTATTTTTACACAAAGGATTACAGTGCAAAACCAAAGAAGCACGCTGAAGTCTTTTAGTTGAATTATTGAAATTAACATATATTTAATTTATTCTAGACAGGTGCAATATATTTTCATAAATCACAAGAAGTCAGCAAAATATCCACTGCTGACAAATTGTTTTTCTCTTGTATTTTAAAGAGGAAATTGGTCTGACATGCTAAAAGCAGCTCTTAGTGAGACTGCTGTCAATACTGGAGTCTCATCTGCACAGTTATCCCATGATAGTGTGCATAATAGGTAGATTGCTAAATAGTCAGTTTTTAAGATAAAAGGATTAATATTTCCAAATTGCAAGTAAGTAGACAGATGCCTAAGAGAAACAATCAAAAGCTGTTCATTCAATCAGATCTACCTTTAGAGCATTTAGAAAGAATTGTTCAAAACCTTCTGTCCTTAAAGGTATGCATCCAGGAACATCAGGACCAGCTGGTCCCCAAGGAAAGGAGAGCTGAATGCCAAGGGTGATGACAAGGTACGGTACTGAATATCCTTCTGTCACTATGGCACAAAGGTGTTTGCTACAACTTAGTCCAGCCTTCTTAGTGCCACAGCCCTACAATCTTTGCTTAAATTTTACCAATAAAGAAAGTTGAATCCTCTTCCTGCTTCCAATTTGGGAAATAAATTTAACTCACAAACTGCAGAACAAGCACTTTTTTTTCCTCCTTGCAATCTGGTTTATTCAGATACTTAAAAATGAAGCCTATTTCACACACAATCGAAGTGTAAGCTGCATTTCACCCATGTCACTTAGTCAATTCTTCCATTCTAATCTCATCCAAATGGCTTAGAGATTTATACAGTATATGGACACACAGAAGTAAACAAACATAACACTGATAAGGTATGCTCTCTGACTTGCATTGTCTGTCAGGCAATTGAATGAGATAAGAAGCTGTTCTGTTGCTACACACTGTATACCACTTACTGCAGAACTCGACTCCACTATGTGAGAAAGAATAACATATCCTCATAAAAATCATGTGTATCCATGATCTGCCAGTCTGGGAACACACATTTTCAGGGGAAAAATATTTCTGGCATAACTAGTAGGACAATTTTATAGAAAGTAGACTTAAACTTGAATATAATTTTGCTTATAGTTTTGCCTCACATCAAATTCAGCTCTCCCTAATCTATAAATCCATGTCATTTGTAGCCTTATACAAATATGGGTGATATTACTATTGAAAAAGGTACTTGGTACCACATCTGCTGGAACTTAGCAAAAGAATTTGCCAAGAACCCTGGCTGTCAGCAATACATCTTGTATTGCAAGTAGTCAGAGGGATGGAAAGACACAAGGATATGGAAGTTGCAAGTACAGCTGCAAAACAATGTGTGGTGAAGGTGTTCTGCATTATAGAAACTCATCAACATCTACTTCCAGTCTCATTATCTGTCTCCAGGTCTGTTGGAGAACCTGACTGTCATGAACATAAACAATTTGCATAAGAAATGTTCAAGCTATGAATTGGAAACAAGATTAAAAGAATAAACAGCTGTGTATAATTGCCCAATCCCTGTGGAGATTAATATCACACATTACATAAAAAATCAGATTTTGAAATGAGGTTAACAGAAGAATTAACCAGAAGAGGGAGTGAGCAATACCTCCTACATAGTACCATGTTCCCCACTATGCCTTTACTGCCTTTTAGAGGCTACTCTGTCTTGAAAAATTATCTTCTAGAGGGCTGCAGGATTTTTTACCTTGCTACATTTAACACATTCGCTAATGACAACAAATTGATTTTTATTTATCTGGCAGAGCAAACCTTGGTCGTTTCCCCTAATATTTAATCCTCTTCAGCAATGTAAATAACGAGAAAGACACTTGAAGATCTGATTAACCTACAAGTTCCTTTTTAAGCAATGAGCAATCGATAGCAGTACCAACTCCATTAAACAATCCTTATCGCTGCTTGAGTCAGTGGATGCAAGAACACAAGTGTACACTTGTTTTTATTGTAATTCAACAGTAGTTAGTTCTGAAATAAGATAAAAACAAAAAAGAAATTTAAAAAATCCAGATTCTGTAGACTTTAAAAATTCTTTATTAGCCCAGCCATGCACTAGGTTAGAACATTTCCTCTCCTGACAACCCAAGGAACATGTTTTGCTCTTAACACTGCACTTAAAATGTAAAACAGCTTCTTAGAAGTACATCTTTACAACATGGTGTTCTCACAAAGTACTAAAATTTCAGCCTCCATCAGATGAAACTCTAAGTATCTATAGAATAGGGGGTGAAAGCATCCCATTGCTGACCTATCAATGTTTTAAACTGTTGTGGGTTGGAGCTGAAATTAATTGACAGCTTTTTAATCCAATGGCGCTTCTCCAATTTTGCATATTTAAACCTGCAGGAGGCTAGGGAACGGCCTCTTTGATCCAGCTCCTACTGGGAGAAGGGGAGGGGTAGGGGGACAGCTCCGGGCCCGGCCCTGGGGAGCTGGGCCAAGCTCCCCTCCCCCAAATGTCAGGGCAAGGGGTCCCTGGCACGCATCAGGGCCCCCCCACCGACAAAAAGCTGCAAGCAGCCAAAGAGCAATTGGGGGGCTGCAAGGCCGAGATCGCCGAGCGGCTCTGGAGAAACCAGGAGGGGCCTCCCCTCCCCCACTCCACAGGGTCCCCCATAGGCCTGGAAGAAACCGATTTTCAGCTTTTTCAGACCGAAAAAACTATTAAGCAACTGGCAGCATCGAAGGAGAAGAGCTTTTCCTTCAACAGAAGCTGTTCACCATAGAGTCAAAGTTGGAGGAAGAAGTGAAAAGTGAGTCAGGCGGGCTGGAACTGAAGATGGCGACGGAGAAAAACAGGGCGGTGCCGTGAGGAGCGCGAAGCTTAAACCGACCTTTTTGCAAAAAGAAACGTGGTAAAGAACTGTAATACCATAAACTGTTCTGTTATCCATTTAAAGGACATGCGGGGGGATTTGAGAATACCCCATGTTTGGATGCTCAGTGCAATGGACCATCTCTGACCAGACATGACTATTGTGGTGGCAGTTCAGAAACCACACGGAAGCAGAGAGGAGACCTCTTTCTTTTCCTGGAGTTTGGAAAGACTTTTAAAGAACTCTAATACTGACCAGAAATTCCATCTTTGTTAATCTCCTTGCTCTCTCCCAAAAAACCTGTGAGGAGGTCTGTGTATGCCCTGAAGTGATAAGGGCTGGGGGAGGGGTGGGGGATGGCAAAGAAAGGAATATGGTTTTTTTTCCTTTTTACTTTCTTAGTGTTCATTCTCTTTTAATTCTACCTAGTAACAATAAACTATACTTTTAGAAGTTTTTAAGCCTGTTTTGTCATTTTGTCCTAATTCCTATCTCACAAAAACAAATAAGTGAACTGAATCACAACTACAACTGGTATTTCAGTTTGGTTACTGAATCTAACCCATTACAGAGCCTAATCTGAATCTGAAAATTCTGAAAATCTGAAAAATCTGAATCTGAAAAGCAGTATTTCTACATCACAGGTTATCAGTTTCCAAACTAGTGATTTCTCAACTGGAACTACAGGCAAGGAGATAAGGCTCACTGCTAGTCCTTGAGACTATTGTGAATTCTTAGTTATCAAAATTTTAATTGTAAATATTATAGGTGGGCTATTCATGGACTTCTTAGAATAACATTGCAAACCACAGCCAACCAACCATTTCTAACATTCTTTTAAACATTGGTTTCTCTAATTAATTTGGGAAACAAAGTAGATAAACTAGTCTGATAGGTCCTTTCAAATGGTAAATGGCCACATAACCTACAATTTTGGGCTATTCTTCAGTACATGATATTCTTCTATTCTCATCTGAAAGGAGATCCAAGCAACGAACATTATGTTCCTATAATGACAGTATCTTTATGGAAGCACTGTTCAGATGTCATCCCTTAGAAGCTTTGGTGAAGACAGTTAACTTCTTGTGATACAGACTAATGATGACTTGACTCACTGTATTTACTTCTTTGAGATTTGCAGACTCATGGCAGTGTGGTCTGCTGGATATCTGGAAACTGACAGCTTAATATCTTGTGTAAAATGATGAGAAAATTTGTGTCACATGTCACAGCAGATGATACCAAGATAAGACACAGCCCCTTGGTCTCCTGAATAAAGTTACCATTAAACAGAGCAACTATGCAGAAGTTGTCAGGATATCTCTGAGCTTGCAAGGACAGACGCTGTCTTGTGTCCCTGATGACTCAATTCAAAGGTGAGAGGTTTTGTGCTATTCATAGCATGGGGATGAGATCCTTTGTTCTCTTAAAGCTACTGTATATCCTGTCTTAGAAAACAAAACTGTAAATCTACAGCTAGATGACAGGTACTCAAAACTGATGAAACAAAATTCTTCCCTGTTCATACCCATGAAGCATATTTAACTTATGCTACTCACAGGAGCACATTGGCCTTCTAGTAGATATCATTGAGATTCACAGACTAGGGTGATATTAAGGAAGTAATAGAACTTTGTATTAAAGCCCCAATATCGACATTTCTTTTGGCTATACACAGTAGACCATGCTTTTCTGTAGTATTTAGTTTAATTCTGTAGAAAAAATTTCATCTTATTCCTATAGCATATAAACAAATAAGAATCTAAATATGCCAAATTTGGCCAGATTCTTCTACATCATGTATGCTCATCTCTGTGCAGTTATCTGCTGGCTTTCCATACATCTGAATACAAGATTAAGAGCCTTTTAACTGTAGAACTCTTTAGGTCTAGGCTGAGAAGTGAACTGCAAAGGTGAAGTCAGCAGGTAGGCAAACATCCTCTGTCACCCCGCTCTGTCTCTTAAGTTTAACTCACTTCTTATTACTCCCATTCCATTCAACTGCATCCTATTGATTCCTACCCCCTATAAAACTTCATGCTTTAGGATCTGCATCAGTTGTTTACTATTTGCAGTTTGAGTGAACTGTGTTTGCTGTGCCAGGAACACGGAGTCTTATCCATATTTTCTGAAGAAACATTTTAAAAATGACATAAAATATCTGCTTTTTGTCTCAGTTAAAAGTCCATTGGTCTTTAGCAGTAAAACACATTGGAAGGAGGAGTTAAGAAGCAAGATGTAGTAATGATATTAATCCACAAATGGTCAAACTGGGTTAATCAAATTTGAATGTTTAAGCAAAAAGTTAATAAAGAGTGTAATTAAAAAAAAACCAAAAAAACTTAATTACTTCCAAGAATCGTGTAAGCAATTGATCACTTACTGCCTCTTAAACTGAGTAAGTTCAAAGAGTTGTGTAGTAGGAGGACACTTTCATAATCAAGTTGAACTGAAAGAAGAAAAGCATACTCAGCTTCGTATCAACCATGTAAATTTAAGTGATTATATAAACCAGTTGTCTAGGCCTCTCAACATTCATTGTGTCTGTCTTTGGTAGAGAGTTACTATTGCTTGCAACAATCTTCATCCCTGATCCCATACGTAAGCCCCGAAGCAATATATATTGATTTAAATGAAATCCTTTCAGCAATTTGAATCAGAACTGTTCTGCTTCTCTGGTAATGAATACAAGGAGATTTTGGAAAAGGAGTTACATCTGCTTCTTGATTGAATATTCAGGAGAACAACAAAAATGATGTTACACAAGGGACAAACTTGTCTTCAGGTTAGTCCCCTGAAGTTAAATTGAAAGTTTGAAATTAGCCCTGCATAGCTTGAGGCTTTTGATCCTTGTAAGATGCTCAGAGAAAGCAAACAGAACAATTAGGAAAAAATTTCCCCACTATGATCCTTTGAATTTTCTGCACAGACATAGATTATGTCCATCTTGTTGAACATGCCAAAAGGCTTTAGACTCTCATTTAGAGAAGGCACAGGCAGAGAGGCCTGTCTTTTAAGATGTTGCCCATTGCCTGCTAGCAGGAATTGTTTCCTTAGAAGAGAGAATCATATTTGCTGTTGCTTATTTTACCCTACAATATTTCCTGTTGCTACAAAAGCGAAAGGAAGAATTTTGTTTTAGATTTAACAGAAGACATTACAAATAATATACCAGTGCACAATTTGTGTGCAAAAGTGAAATTGAGATAAAGCTCTGTTCCTGGTGTTTCCTTTGCTCCTGTTAAAAGATCTATCTACTGTTGATACAAGGGTGTCCCCATGGTCGTTTTCAGCCAAAACTAAAGTCTGCAGCTCAGATTGAGGTATGATATTCAGGAACATTGGAGTCATAGAAGCCCAGTATTTCCAGACTCTATGCCATGAAGCTGTGAAAGCCTAAGTCAAAACTAAAATTATCAGGTCTTTAGTCTGACATGGAATTGGGAATCTAGACACCTTTAGATGAATGCAAGATAATCCACTTAGGTGGGTTCACACTCAGTTCAGCTCACCTAGAAAGTATATTTCCATGTTTCCAAAATCCTACTTTTGCTCCACTTGAATAAGTGGTTAGTTTGGAGAGGAAACAAAACAACAAGAAGAAAAACTACCTTTTTCATCATTCGGCCTATTTGGAAATTTGTATTAAATTTTGAGAAACAAATTTGTATTAATTTCTAGAGAAATATAAACATCAGTTGTCCCCTGAAAAATTCTTTAGCACACATTCACATAAAGAATACTCACCTACATGTAACTGTTTTTGAGCTTTCACCAAATTTTTTTCTCTCCTCACTTTTAATCGGAGAGATGCTTTGAAACACTCTGATGAGTTAGATTAGCCTTGTGATAATAACTGTGTTGGTCTGCGGCACCAACTGGGACTTCCCCTGACTTCGGGGAAGTTGCTAGGCTACTATCTTAAAGAGACAACTCACTTGATTAATTGCAAATACAGATTGCTTTATGAAAAAGTTAATACATTTATAACAACAAAGTCTGAGGAAATAGCAGACTGATTATCAGAACTTGCAGTATTCCCTGAATACAGGATTAAGGAACAGAAGTGCAGCTTTTAATAACACTTGCAAATCTGTGCTAACTCCAGTCCTGCTTTCAGTGTGTGGTATTACCGTGCTACTGGTAAATCACCATTTCACTAGAATCACAACACATTTGTTTCTAGAGTGTGATATCGAAAATAAATATTACTCACTTCGTACTAATGTAACTGGCAAAAAACTGCTGTAATATTCTAGGGTGCCTTTAACCCAAATATGCCTTGAAAGAGAGTGTATGTCTGATATGTGTTTGCACTGAATGCCAGACTGCTGATACTTTGCTTTTTCATTAAATATCTTATTACTTGAAGCTCTTCAAAGGGCTAAGCAGCTTTCATTCCTCAGATCATGAAATGATTTTATGAATAAATGTAATATGGTAATACATATGATAATTAAAAATATATATTAAAAAAAAAATGAGCACCTGGTTTCTTATGAATAGACCTTTCAGAAATTATTTTAATTTCCATGAAATCTGTTGACAAAAACTGGAGAATAAAGTCTTTGAAATTTTCTTTGCCTTTTTTTTCAAACTCTTTTTTTTTGTTGTTGTTTGCAAAAAAACCCAATGAAGCACCCAAACTCTCTTTGATGTTTTAGTATTGCTTATAAATCTGAGGACATTTAAAAAATACTTTCTGGATTTTTAAAAGCTACTTAAGGCAAATCAAGTATGTTCAAGCAGCTTTACATGTAAATCTTTATATAAGCAGCAGACATCTGCTCAACCTGCTTCTGATTCTTCTGAAAGCTTCATTAATAACTTGTTTTTCCTTTAAAAATCCAAATAGAATGTCCATGTAAGATTTGGAAGCAGTTTTGTTTGTTTTTTGTGGTTACAGAAATGTGAATGCATTAGGCTTTCATTGGTAGACATACCCTGGTTTAACCAGGAGATGTTAAGAAATGAGCAACCTGCAATGAACTGAGAGAGCAGGTGAGGGAGTAACAGCACAGCACAAAGCTTCAGTGGGCGAGCTACAGAGTAGAAAACATCGAAAAAGCTCTGGAAGGACTGTGACTTCCTAACTCAAACCTGTGGAGCTTGAAATTGTTGAGAAGACACAGACACTGTGAAAAGTCTTCCTGTTTAATATACACTGTGAGGCTAACTTGAGGTTTTCTCTAAATTGTGTGTATTTATATGTGTTGGAAGTAGATGATGGGGCACCTACAAATTCCAGTGTATTAATAGTCTTTATGTGAAAGCCAGGGAATTAAGATGCAGATCCTCTTCTGCTGCTGAAAGATAGGCCTTGTGCTGCTGGTTACTTTAGATCATTTGTGAGAGACTCGTAATCTTTATTTTATCCCTTTCATTCTCAAACAAAACTGGAGGAAGTTTGTGCATAATCTGGAAAGGCTGGGGAATATAGCATAGTTTGGGGGCTATCTTGCTTAGAATTTTCCTTTGAATGAAATATATTGTCACAGTCCTAAGACAGACCTGAGCTGTGAGTACTCTGTAAAACAGGGTGTTATGACATAATGCAGCAAGGAAAAGGATGACAGTAGTAGAGAAGAAGGACTGTACTCCCATTCTGGCCTTATGACTGTGAAGATGTTTGGGAGGCATAGCACCTAAGCTCTGGTTTAGTGGAACTAAAATTCCACAGAGATGTGACCAGAGTCTGTGGATTCGACTGATAAATAGCAAAGGAAATTTTTGTTGAGGGACTGTTGAAGGATTAAGATCAGTTTAAGGTATAAAGAAGAATACGTGTTGGCAAAGTCCTAAAACAGGTCCAATAAAAGACCAAGTGTTTTGTATAAAAACTGAAAATATTTTCTAGGTGAATTTTTTTCAAAAATGTTTTTCTTTTAAAAGTTAGAATTCACTGATACAGAAAAAACCATTTGGATTGGTAATGAGTATTACTTTGGATACGTGAAGGGAGGAATTATTTCCTGGTTTTTGAGATATATTTTCATACCATACTGGGTTAACTTTTTTTTAAAATGGAACTTCAAAATCTATCTTCTGTTGTTCATGTAATAAGACAGCAAATTTACAGGGCCACAATAATTTTGTTTCTGCATGTACAAAACAGGCGCTTTCAAGTAACTAACAGAGTAACCCTGTTACAGGCCACTATAAGATGCAGCTGTAGAATAGACAGTAGCATGAAATTTTTCTTCAGACTGCTAAACATAATGTAATAAAATAAAAATTCTCTTGCTGTTAATACCCTTTTAATCTTCAATTTTCAAATATTATTTTTCCCATAAATTTTAAGAATTTCCC